>JASSUY010005252.1:91682-113575 GCA_032466535.1 Forpus xanthops
CATGGCAGGGAGGTTGGAACTAGATGATCTTAAGGTCCTTTCCAACCCTAACTATTCTATGATTCTATGATTCTAAGTAACAGTGACTTTCACTGGAATCTAATTTCCTGCACATGTAGGTAACTTCTGAAATTGGATCTTTGAAGTGATTATAACTTTTTCAGTACTTCCAGAAAGCACATTTTAGAGCTGTGTTCCGATCTAGGTTTATCTCTGGTTCTGCAATAAAGCACTATTTTTGAATTTTGAAAATTATGTTTATATTTAATTCCTAACAAATAAGTACACTTAAACCTCAAGCACATTATACAATATGTAGCTCTAAGGGACAATATCCTAAATGAAAACAGATCCTTTTATTTTTCTTCATGCTTGCAATTTGTTTAACAGCATGACAATTGCACATAAATATCCCAGATGTTCATGGAAAAAAAAAAAAATCCTCTTTAATTTACAGCAGAATCTGTTTTTATCCCTTGTTGGCTTTGTATTTGTCCAGCACGCAAATATTTAAAGCCTTAATACTGAAATATACTACGGCAGTGTTTTTCATGTCTCTTAAAGGCTAATGCTTGTAAAATCACAGAATAATTGCTAAATCCAACTCTCTGCTCAAAGCCGGTCCAGTTACATCAGGTTGCTCAGGGTTGTGTCTCATGGAGCTTTGAATATCTCTTGATGGATTTTCTACAACATCTGAGTCCTGGTTCCAATAGCTGGCCATGCTCATAGTGGAAAAATGTTTCTTTATGTGTAATTGTTTTTCCCATGTTTGCGATTTGTGTCTTTTGCCTCTCCTGTCCCTGTGCAACTCCAAGACTAAATCGGGCCCTGTCTTCTCTAAAGTGTCTCATCAGTTGTAGGCAGCAGTAAGAGCTCAACTTCACCTAAGAGGAAGGCGAAGTAAATGCAGTTGTCTCAGCATCTCTTATACATTAAACGCTCCAGCCCCAGCCGTCCTGGTTATTCATCTCAATGGGCAAAGAAACCTTTGTATTATTGGAGAGAGGATTATGGAACTATGCCTTCAGTAAGCTACTGTTCTAGAAGTACAAACTGCTTTCATAGGAAATCTTACTGATATTCAATTCAGCTTTTGCTGTAATTGATCTTAGAAAACATGCTCAGAGTCTGTACATTAATATTTGGGTTTTAGTCTGTGATGCTGACTGTATTTCCTATTGCTTTTACCCGAGCAATACATTGTTGGTAGAGACTGATTATATATTCAGTAAGAAGATATGTGATTTCAGATTTTAGATCTAGTAATTTTTATAGCTAATGTTTTCTCTGCTGTTCTTGTAGCAAATAGGGCAATACTCTGGAACACCCATGGTGCTTCATTCGTATTTACTTTGCAAAGTCTTTGGTTGGGAGTCAAATAGCACTGACAGCCTAAGCCTCTGTTTCATGTACTCAGGAACTATTAAATATTGATGTTTCATGGAAAAGGTCGTAATTGTAGTCTGTGCTGACAGGGCTATAGAGAGTTGCTGGTGATTGGCCCTGCTGTGGCATTGCTGGGGCAGGGACTGATGGCCTTGGTGACTGACATGGGGTCCTGGGCTGGTAGGTAGCTCCTGGCAGGTAGGGTGAAATCCAAGGGGGCTGAGCAGGACCTGTAAAGCCAATGGATGTCCTTAGGGCCTGACAGACCTACAGTTGGAGCTGGAATTAGGAGGAGAGCTCTCTCCTGCAGTGGGTGTGAAGCTGGAAAGAGGCTGTGAAACAACAGTGGAAGCTGTAGAAAGGCTTCTCCCCTGTAAGTTTGTTCATGTGGGCTATGGCTGGGGCAGCTGAAGCTTAGCCAAGGCCTAAAATTAGGGTTAGAAGGCAAAAGCCCAGAGCTCTGGTATGGGGCCAAAAAGGGGCTGTGTAATCACAGAGCAGCCTGCAAGCAGATTTCTCCCTCAGTGGTTTGCAGAGAAATTTGGCTGAGGATCTGATTAATGCAGGGAGGTAATTGCTGCATTGCCTTCAAAAATCACTGTGCTGTAAGCACCTATCAGATTCTCAGAGCATGTCCCAGCCCTGTGTCTGTAGCACATGAGAAATGGGCCAATAGACTTGTCTAAACAGTAATTTTTGTTGGAGTTATTATATAATTCAGTTTCACAGAATCATTAGGGTTGGAAGGAACCTCCAGGGATCATCCAGTCCAACCTCACTGCCAAGGCAAGGCCATCTAGACACAGGAATGAGTCCAGGTGGGTTTTGAATGTCTCCAAAGAGAGAGACTCCACAACCTCCCTAGGCAGCCTGTTCCAGTGCTATGCCACCCTCAGAATAAAGTTCTTCCTCATTTTGAGGTAAAATTTGTGGTTTAATTTATGGCCATTGCTTTTTGTCCCATTGCTGGGCACCACTGAAAAAGAGCCTGGCACCAGTTTGTTCAGCATTCTTTATTTTCACACTAGAACTGGAATAATTTCTTTAGCTTCTTTGACTCCCACTGTAGAGGGTCAACAGAGATGAAAATAGGACTGACATTCATCTCCATGAACCTTACTACAATGGCAACCAACTAGCACAGCTCGTTTTTTTATTACTTCAGCCACTGGTGAAAATGCAGCAGAAAATAGTCAGGAAATTCAGCTCCGGCACAACTCATTTTGTTCACAAGCCATAGGAAAACTTCAGCAAGTGCTAATTATGGTTCTTAAGTTGAGCATTTCCCCTTTATGTGTTTGTTTGCAAGCAGCAAATGCCCTCCACACCCACGTAGTTGGAGGCACAGAGATGATACTGGAGCATGCAAATTCGTACTTGTCTATAAATTGACTTCAGACTTTCCTCCTTAGTGTGGGTATCAGAGGAGGAGATTGTATAATTTGTTCAGTGAGTCTCTCTTGACTAGCTGGATCTGCCTAATTTTACCCATTGCTTTCTGACCTGACAAGCACAGGAAAATAAAATCCATGAACTCATGTAGATGTTTTTCAACACTGCCTCACATTGAGCTGTAATGCTATTCTGCACAATAGTGGGGATATTGTCATTTAGAATTTCTCCATGAATGGAAAAATTCTTCTTCTCTTTCTTCTGTCTGTTACTCCAAAGTTTATATTGCTGCGCTTGGTAAGTTGTGCCCATGAGACCTGGCTGGCACCATCTCCTCTGTGGAAATGCGCAGGGAATGTTCTGATTCTCACTTCTTCTCCACCAGGGAGGATACAGCTCCTGAGAGATTGCATTCTTCTGGCTTTTATATTCCCTGTATTTTACCATAAATTTGATAGATGAATAAAGCATGGTCAAATAAAGGAGAGCATAAAAAATCCATAGGAGCAAATAGAAGCTTTAGTATTTAGTGTTCCCCTATATAAGCTAGGTCTTGGGGATTCAAGGGCAAAAGAGCTCTTTGGTCTCCAACTCCTTCCAACTCCTAAACTACTGAATGGCCATGTTAAAAATAGCCCTCCAAGCAATGTTAAGAGTTTTGTAACCTGAATCATCCAGTGATCTTTGTTACAGCACTGCAATACAAGTAATTTCAGCACACCTGAGAGGGGCAAGAGGTAGGAGTGGGGGCTAAAATAAGAATCTTGTAGAAGAGAAGGGGTGTTGTCTCTAACTTCATCCTGAGTTGTACTAGTGATCATACTAAGGCATGAAAATGGAGATGCCAAAGCATATTATTTCATAAAAGCAACACAAACACTGGATGGGTATTTGTATGTCTCAGAGCATAAATATTAGTTGGTTAAGTAAGGAAATGTAACAAAAAAAACCCACTTGGTTGTTAAATTACAAGCTACACTTAATTACAAGATTCAAGCTACACCAGAAAGGTTGTTAGTCAATTATAAACCTCCAGTGTAAGATATCATAAAGTAACTGAGATTTGAGTCCAGAATACCTGATAATTTGTGCATCTGCACAGAAAGTCTGCCTTGGCTCTATTTGTTTACAAAAAGAATTTGCAAACTACTGTAAACAATAAAAGTTTGAGAACTGCTGCTTTCAGTCACATGTAAATTCTCATGAGCTTGTTAAAATTTATGGTTTCTAAATACATGTAAATTATGATTAGCAAAAGAATCTCTAAATGATGGCTAGTGAGAGAGAAGAGTGAGCTTGTATGTTTATATAAACATTCATGGACCTTATTGAATTAGTAATTATAAGTTGTATATATGTCAAATGTTGATTTTTTTAATTGATCAGTCAAGACAGTGTTAGCCCGATTGTTGCTAAAAAAGCAGTATTTTAAATGATTCCTGCGATATGCCTAGATAGGCACCAAGTGCTCTCTAGGATCAATTTTCTTCTCATTTAACATCAGGAGTTATTTTCTCCCTTCTTTCTGATTTGTTTCCTTACCCCTGTTCTTCCCCAAATACGGTAGGGTTCTACACAGCAATAGCAAAGCCAGGATATGACCATGTATATTGCAGTGGAGTTCTTCAAATTGGACATGTGTTCAGTATTCTCATGGTGTTTTTCAGCAGGGACATACATGGCCGGGGAGCAGCAATGCAGGTTTTGGCCCCAAGTCTTTGGAAACGTCACTGCACTTCAGGCATTCTGCAGGCTGGCCGTGGTTCCCACCCTGCTGCTTGTCTTGGTGAGGGATGCTTGCCTGTTCCTTGTGTGCTTCAGGTTTCTCGATACTGTTTTGAATCTTCCCCCAGCTTTGTCCACTCAGTAGCCATTTCTGCAAGAAGCGTTCTGCTCTCCCAGATGGGTTTGAGTTGCTTCGTCAGGATTGAACAGTGACCTTAATGGTAGATGATTTTTGATTTTGACCTGCAGCTTTTACAATGCAGTTTTTGGTTTTTTTTTGTTTTCTTTTAGACTTCTGTATCGTTTTGAAAGCACATTGCTGCTCATCGAGATCCAATTATGTGCCCTGTAAAACAGTGAAGCATATTGAAATTAATGAAAATTAATTAATAAAGAATTAAAAGAAGGCAATATAATTAATGCCAATCAACATGAACTTATGGAAAATAGCTCTTGTCAAAATGACTTGTAATCTCATCAAAAAGAAATATCAAGTAGAGTTGATTAAATACAATTACATCAATGTGAAATTTGGTAGTTGAGGACTCTTAAGTCTACTGGGTGTGTAAAAAGAACCAATGGTTAGGAAATAAAGAAAGGGTCAAAGCTGAAATAAGGTCTTTACTATAATGACAGTTAGCCATTGCAGACTGAAGACTGGTAGAAGCTCATTAATGGTGTTCTCTATGAAAGTGGAATACTGATCAGTGCCTATTATATAGGATCACAGTGATGGTGAATCTTTTTGCTCGGTGTACAATATCAAAATAGGAAGGCACCAAATGTAGACTGGAGAGTGAGAGGATGGTGGGTGCACCTTGGAAAGGCAGCAAGGAAGCTGTAACTGCAAGTCAGGGATGGGACCAAGAGAAAGAGCGGGGCTGAGAAGCTATGTCTCTGAGGAACAGTGGAGTGATGTATTTGCTTTTTGGTGAATAGGTTTTTATGTTAAAATTAATGAAATATCAATTTGCAAAAATATTTTCCTAAATGTCTCTTAATTTCACAAATTCTCAGTTGTAAAATTATCAATCTTGCTCCCACTTTCATGATGCACAGTGCTTGATATTTGGCCATTTGACCTTTTTTTTTTCTTTTTTGAGTGATGTTGTTTGTATAGAAATCTTCTGTGCAACATAAAGAGGGGACATAGCAGTTGCACTAAAAAATGAAAAAAAAATCTAAATATTTGGTTACTGCCACTTTTTATTTACATTAAATAGTACTTTCTACTACTAATGCACCATTTAAGCTTGTGCAAGATGTTGGTCTGAGTGTGACACGGCATTCAAGCTTCATCACTTTGAGATCAGCAAGTGTTTTGCCTTAGGATAAACTTGAGTGAAATTGAGCTTGGAAAATCTAAGGAGATTCCTTTAGGGCATAATCCCTTCCTTTCTATGCCATTTTTCTTGGTCAATTTTGGGAGCTCATTTACTTCTGACTAACTTCCAACATGATGTTTTAATATCCCTTAAGCATTTCAGTTGTGCCAACTAACACAACCAGCATAAGTAGTCATGGAAATAGTCCCTTTTTTTTCACCTGTTCTGTTGCAAAAGAGTCACTTTTGATGAAAATAAGCCAGTCTGCACTGACTGGGAGCTACACAAATTGGAGACTGTTCTTGGGTGGCAAGAGAAATCAGAAATACAATAATTGCAAATTAATAGACTTCCTGTGTTGTTTTGCTTGGTGTGATTGCCTTTTACTGAAAGGGAGTGAGCTGGATGCACTCCCTACTATGCACTCCATCTTTTAGCAAGCTCACCACCTCACTGGCACAACACTTGGGATGGTGGGAGAATATTTCTTATTTGCGTTGCTTTCCCCTGCTGTGGTAATGAATATGGCTTCTACTTATCTGTAATACAAGCTACCTCAATCAAAGGTTCAGAGAGAAAAAAATATTTGCCTGTCAAACAGTTTAAGTCAGTTTTGAACCTAGAAATGGTGCATTTCATTTTTAACAAATCTAGTGGACCGAAGCATCTCAGAAGTATGAAGACTATCTTTAGCATGGCTGTTGTGCTCCTCTCATATTTCCAGATGTGGTCCCCCACTTCCCCTCCTTCTGATCCCTGCCTCCATTACCCAGATAACTTATTTTTAACAGTATATGGACAGGTATTAGAGAGTGATCTAGTTCTCGATGAAACAAATAAAATCTTTAATGTGATGGAAGCTGGGTCAAGTTCTTTGTAAGGTCTCTGATAGATGTTACATGACATTTATTACTCTTAAGGTAACAACAACAGATATTGTTCTGCTTTGGATAAGGCAACCTCTTAACTCTAGGCTTCACCTTCCTTCTGTATTAACCTACATGGGTTAATCTTTATTTGCACAGAAAGAAGGCTTTAAATTTTCAGATACTTTGTAAAAGAACACTTTCTGTTGAGGCTATAGCTGAAATTAAGTGGATGCTAGACACAGTAGTTTAGCTAATAAAAGAAGAAGATTTCTTACTCATTAACCCCATATTCCTATTAAAATAAAATTTATTTTCTCTCTCTTTTTCTTTTTGTCATTTGAATTATAAATTGTACACAGTGTCATGGGCCACTGGACATTCATCTGAGTGCAGCTTGCTTTGAATAAATGATGCTGAACAAGGCAAGACTCGTTACTTTATGGAGATAATTTTAAATTTTAATTAAATCAAATCTGACCTAAAAAAAGGAAGAACCTAATTAAAATTATTAAGAGGTATTTCAGATGACATAATCTGTCAGTAAAAAAGAGAGAAAATCAATCTGCTACAGTTTTCTGGCATCATTTGTATTCAGAGCCTTTGCATTATGATCTTTATTGACAACTGAGGGGAAGGAGTTACCTAATCAGTAGTATCAAATCAATACTTTTATGCACAAAGCAGTTCTGAATAGCATTAGTGGAGCACCTTTCTCCATTAAATAAATGATAGCTCAGTGTTTTCTTTATGCATGTTTTTAATCATGTATATTTAGTGCTCTTGGCACAATTCTCTTTACTATTCTCATGCTCTTCCTAAATGTCCCTGAACCAGTGGCCATGGTAACCCTCATTCACTGTACATTAGGTTATCTCCAACACTGCCTTACTTGAGCTGGTTGTTAATGAGCATCATTTGCTGGTTCACTTGTACAAGGTCGTTCTTAATTTCTTTTTGGTTTTAGTACCAGCTCAGCATTGAAGAATCTCAGCCTCAACATCCCCAGGGTGTTGTGTTTGGCTTTTTTTTTTGTCTGAGGAAAAAACTTAAAGTATGTATGTATTTCAACATAAATAGTACTTTGTTTAACATTTTGCTGATGTTATCTCATCAGTTTACAATTTATTCATCTTTTTATTGCTGAAATATGAAATCTTACCAATACATGGCTCTCTGCACTACATGTCTGGGGTCTCCCTGTATATATTCTAGTTCTGCAGATAAGATCTGAAAAATGCGATGGAGTTTTTGCTGTCTGTCTGCCTGTGTATAATAAGTGTAGTGCTATTTGCATATGATTATATGTTTCTGCCCTTGCTGTTAATACGTTAATTGTACATTATTCTTCAGTACTACCGACAGCCCTTATCTGGCTTCAGCTCTTCCTTCAGGCTGATCTAGGGAGCACTATCTGTATCAGCATGGCTTTCAGCAGAGCCTCCCTTACAGCTGGGAGGTGACTCTCTGAGCAGGAAGAAACCAGGGTCAGAACTGCCGAATAGTTTTGGACATTGTTTGCTTTCTAAAAATGCAGTATTTTGGAATTAAGACTAAAACTATTAACAATCTTCTCCTGCATGGGGAACTCAGTTTTGTAGGTGAGGCTTTTATTGTTTAGTCAACTGAAATGGAAGTTAATGCAAAGCATGAGAATTTGGGCAAATGCCATGTTAATTTAAAGGTAATTTTTTTCTGCAAGAATCAACAAGTTTGGAAGTCACCAAGTGGGAGATCACTGCAGAAAAGGGCTGTTTGGTCCTTTTCTGTCAGTTTACAAATGTACAATAATTTTTGTAATTGTGGAGCCTGCAGGTTTTATGGTTTTAAAAGATTGTAACATGCACCAAATCATGAATTTCAGATTTGCGCAGCAATTGTGACAGAGTACTGTTGTTTGCTGTGTTAGTCACCTATTGAAATAATAATCAACGTGTTTATCATGTTAAGTAACAAGAGGCTGATTCCCTGTCTTACATGAATAAGATAGATTGGTTTACAAACAATGTTCTTGCTGAACTTCATCTTTCTCTTTTTCAGTATTTGTTCTCTGTGTGTATTCCAAATTGGATCCATTAGCTGTAAAGAAAGAAATATGGTTTTACAACTTTTAAGTCCCATTATCATTACAGAACCATAAAGCCATGCAAGAGAGAGTTTCTTTTGCTCACACATTCCTGTTTTCCTCCAGGAACTAGAGAGTTACCTGTGTGTGCATCATTTGGATGAAGGCAGGAGGTACAAGGCAGCTCACCTAAACCAGAGCTCCCCTCGGGACTGAACAAATGAACCAGAAAGGAGACAATTTTCTTTTGGCTTGACCATTTTAGTTGGCAATGGGAGAATAAAAATCTTGTGAATTTGAAAGCAGGGTTAATTTGCTCAGGGTAATTGAAAGACAGTGAAAGAAGGAACCTCATGCTGCCTCTGCTCGCAATGTTTCAGAGTGGGAACAGCTGGAGGGTTCAGAGCTTACCAGTCTGAATGGTAGGCAAGGGAGTTAAGTAGTGCTTGAAACACCCTTGGGTAACTTGGTCTTTCATTGTACAGGATATCTGTTTGGAAGTTATTAACCAAGCTTCGTTCTTCAGACATTTCAGTACCAACTCAAAAATTAATCATTTTTCCACCCTTAGATGGTAATGGAATACTTCCACAATGTGCCATTTTTGGCACGGCAGCATATAATACTCTATTTCAGCCACCATTGATATAATCAAAATATGCATTTTGATTCAGTGTCAAGTGATGGCTTGGAAAGAATATTTTCTGTGTCCAGAGGGTGTTCAAAAATTAGTTTTAGGTTCCTACAAAAACTTCACAGCATGTACCTCAGTGATTTCTGAACTGGGATCTTTCAATGTCAGAAAAGTTTCTTTCAGAAGGGGAGCACCAAATGAAAAAGTGCATCAGGCAACACTTTCACAAATTGGTAAATTTTTTTTCAGGCCATCTTCAGAACCAGATGAGAACCACAAGGGAAATGGTGTAAATTAGTGAAATGACGTCAAGCCATTCTACTGTTTCATGTAAAAAAACCCTGATAAGCTGATTCAAACTTCTGTGTTCTTCACCTGTTCCCAGCTGTGACTCCATGCTGTCCTTGTGGTACACACGCACACCAGAAGCTGGATATGTAGCAAAGCCCAGGCTAATAAATCTGCTGGGCTTATTAGCATGGCTTCTACAGTGGCACCACAGGAGGCAGCAGGAGGGATGCGGGGTAAAAGGATGCTGACAAATAAGCAACATGACTCTTGTGGGTTGAGAAAACATCTGTGAAGCTTTTCTGGAAAATAATAAAGAAAAGAAAAGGTGAGAAAGCCAATACCGCCATGGACATTTGCTGACACTGCGAACTTTGACACACCATTTTGGTTTTTCTTTGGCTTGGATCATGGTCTGTTGTTATCACAGTAGGGGTGTTCAACAAGTCATCGTGAAATAGAGCTGTGTTTGTGGAAGCTGTTGTGAAGACTTGATAGGATGTTAGCATGGAGAGGCAGAACAATCAATACTCTGAGACACACTGTTAGGCAAGAACAAAGTGAAGATAAATATATTTTTTCTCTTTGATGCACAGTGAATCTTTGTATTGGAGAACTCAGCTCAGCTGAACTGCTAAATGACTTGCATCTTACTTCCAGTATGTCTACTTTTGACAATGACGATTTCAGAATAATCTCTCTTAATACACTGTAAGGCACTGTGGCTGTGAAGGCAGTGCTAAGGAGTTGGTAATCCCCTCTGAATTGCAGTCCTACTGGGTTAGTGGTTAGCACAGAACTCTTGCTTTACATTTTTTTCCTTTGCAATCTATGCTTCACTGGATTTTGAAAGATGCAGCAAAAGCTTTGAAGATTCCTTTTTCACAGCATCACAAGCCTTCATTGTGGATTCAAAAGGCAATGAAGTATTCAAGCAGGAAACATGTTCAGTGGATAAATGGGCAAGAGAACTGTTCAGATATATTTCTGAAGTTGCCTAGAAGAAGGAGGATGATAATGCCATAGTACTGAGACTTTTGTTGCTGTCAGGCCCTATCCTACAGGGTCCTCTGTTTGACTCAGTAACCCTAAAATATGTGAAATTTAGTCTTCAGTAAGACTATGAGAAAATGCTGTACTGCCACATAGATTTTCTGGTACCCAGAAACAGGTATAGACAGGTTGTGTGGGTTAGGCTAGAATCTCACAGAGAGACTGCTGAAGGTTGGGTTGGCAGTTCCAAGCACTGGAATCAAAACTATCAGATGCAGTTTTTCCTGTCACAAGGTGATAGTAATTTTATTCACAGTTTATTTAAAACATAACTTAAAGACAGCAGTTTGATTTCTGAAGTCAAAGATTAAAATGAGAATGCTTGATCATTTTGACAATTTACATGAAGATGTCAATTATTAATATACATGGAAGAGAGATGTAGGCATAGAAAAATATTCTTATACACTAACTGCATTATTCCCTTCTGAGTTCTTTTTGGTGGGAAATTACACAAGATGTAAAGATGTCTTGGAATGGAAATCAAAGAAATGTCACCCTGTATGATTGGGTATAATGGCATTGAGGGAGCCTGAAAGTATTGTCTCAATTTATCATTTCCAAGACAAGCACCTTGCATTTTAAATGAAGCAAGAAAGCTTTCAGAAATGTTCTTTCAAACAGCTTCACTTCTGCATTTTTTATTTCATAATATATTTGAATTCCTGGCTTTTAAAATATCCTTTTTGTTGCATTGACTCACTGCTGGTGAATCACATTTTTCCACCTAAAAAAGGAAACTAGAAATTGTCTTCCCCATTCACTTCTGCTCTCCACCAAATATAAACTGCTGACCAAAAATGTAGATTCTTCCTTCAGAATTCTGTCAGTTTGAGACCCATAGAATAAGGGTCAGCATGAATGTCTCTGCTTTCTTTTCTTTTGCTTGCACAGTATTTTTTAATGCCAGTAGACCTCATATCTCATTGCATCTTCATTTTCACTGGTAGTTTTCCATCCTACAGTCCATTATAATAAGAATATTTCAAATTATTCATTAATTTACTTAGCTCTTCATAATTTCCCATCAGCTACTAAGGTGTAAAAAGTGAGATTTGTCTATTGTCTTTTCTCCCTGGTTCTCTCCTGCCTTCACTCAAACTGCTTCTCATGAAATCCTAATAAAAAATAAAGCTAAAATGAGTTATTTTTCTGCAAACTTTTCACTACTCTTATGTACATTTTCCTGTAAAACGCTCCTGGGGAGAGCTGGGGTATTTGTTTCATTGATTAAGAAGTCCTGTAGGATTTGGTGCAGGGCTATCTTGTATTCATAGACTTCTAAAAGCAGCTCATTGGGTTTAATAGGGTAATGCCTCTGCTATAGAATTCAGTTAATTGCATAAATATTTTTTTGAACTCTCCTATGACCCATATGTTGTTTAGAGTAATTTCTATAGAGTTTTTTTAATTTCTTTCAAACTTCTATTGGTTTCATCCTTATTATATTTGATGGGAATTTCCCATGAGAGGACGGTAAAATAGCCGGTGAAGTATGACTAGAAAAAAAAACCCTCTAGTTGTATACATTCTTTGTAGAAGAAATGGCAGGGGGTTTGAACTAGATGATCTTAAGGTCCTTTCCAATTCTAACTATTCTGTGATTCTATGCTGTGATTCTAAATGTAGAACTCTGTCCTTAATTGGTAACAATATATTGACGTATCTGCCTGCATTATCTTAGACTTGTTCTGCATTTGGGAAAAAAAATGCAGAATTGCAAATGTTTTTCAAATTATTAAAAGCATACTAAAAGATTGTGCGAAGACTTTTCTTAAAAAAAGAAAATAAGACTGTATGCACTGTTTTTCTCTACTTAATGGAACTTCAGATTTATGTCATGATATTAAATATGGCGCAGTATAAATGTATGTACTTTGTAAGAAAACTTTGCATCAGAGTAAGTGAAAGGCAGGATAACAATACAGACTGTAGCACTGTATCATTAGTATCATTTATTGTTCCCTGTACATTTCAATATAAATGTAAATATAGAGAGTACCTTGTCTGAAAGTGGTTGATTTTGTTGTCTGTTGCATTTTCCTCTGAAATTCTAAAAGCATGGCATACAATGTCCTATTGAGTTTGAAGCTATTACTGACTTTTAGAATTGAGTGATAGCTTTGGATTGTGGATGAGAGCACGAAGGAAAGACTTACCCATCCTATTATCAATACTTACCCATCCCATTATCAAGGCCCCTCCATCCCTTGGTACAAAATGCACTCTTTCCCTGTACAGATTGTTTATATTGTGCCTTTGTTGCACATTGAAGTAACATATGACCAATTTACATCTCTGGAGCTGGACGTGCAGTGTTTTCTGTTAAAATATTTCATGCATATTTATGCATTCCAGCCAGTGGTATTTGTGATGCAATAGTTAGTGCTTTTTTTTGATTGAGGATATAATAATCAAAATTTAGATAGCATAATATAAAATTATATATATATATATATTGGCTTTGCTTTCTAAGAGAGCTAGTCTAGGGTTGCTGTAACTTTCTTTGTATCTTGGGCACTATGCAAAGCCAGCTGTTCAGCCGTGCACATGGGCTGAAATAGAGGTTAATATGCGCATACTGACTGTTTTGGACTTTAACGTTCAAATTGACTTTGTAAGTTCAGCTTTCCCATATCAGATTTAGGATTTCTAAGGCAAATCTAAGTAATGAGGTCCAATGACTCAAGATCCCTTAGAGCTGTCAGGGCACTCAACAGTTTTGAACTCATAGAAACATATCTAGTAGAGGAAAACACATAAACTTTACCTGTCTACCCTGTTTTCTGTATATGTTGAGACTTCAAACCCTGTGCTTCTCAATATACTTTTAATACAACACATGGGTGGTACTTTAATATACAATCCCTTCAAGTAATAAGGTTGCACTTCATGGCCAATTGCTCTAGGAGGGAAATGAAGAAATTTACAGAATATTTAACATGATAAGACTTTGTTTGTGAACATCCAAATCAGTAAAAATTCAGAAACTAATTCAGTAAAAACATAGAGCACAGTCTTTTATAGATCTTGTATGGAACAACTGAGCACAGAAAGATTAATGGTTCAATTTACCCACCTTCTCTAATGGAAAAGAAGGCTTTTGTTCAAAGAGGAATGCAATGATTGCAAGTCTGCTGATACTTTAGCATGGGTCAAAACCAAAAAATGTGCCTGTTTTTCTGCTAGTTGAAGTTCTTTTGTCTCAAGCTTTCTCCTTTGACAGGAGTTTGTTTCTGCCACCTACGGCTTACCCTCAGTACTGTGGTACTATTGAGGATGTGTGCCATATTGCATTTTCAATCTCATTATTCTTGTGTGGTTGGAGAAGCTAGAAATTAAAATTGAAATCTCAAGGGCCTCTAAAATGAGAAGTCAGAGATGCTAAGGTTATCACTATCAGCTCTTTATGCTTAATTAGAAGTTCAGTAGCAGATTATCATTTACTGTACCAGTGTCAAAGCCTTCATTAGAAATGAAATTGTGATGGAGAGGAGAGTGTGGCAAACAGAGTCTGTGAACTGTAACTAAGGCCTGTTTATCTGAGCAACCATTGGACAGAATGAGAGGAGGGACATGCTGGTGCTGGCATTACACTGTGTGAATGAAATAATTAATTGAAGTTGTTACTTCTGTAACGAGCCTTTAGGGGGTGGGGTTGGGTATGGTTTTGAAGACAGTATGCTTTTCTGTTGGTGCCATTTCCTTTTTCCTTAAAACAAAGAATTTAAAGACTGGCATCCAATGTAGATCCAGTGCCAAACACAGACAGTGGGATCAAGGTGAATAATGTTCTGTATATGTACAGGTGGGTTTGGGTGATTTACCTCACTACAGGGATGCTATGTCACTGGAGCCCTTGTTTTATACCCCAGCTCCCCAGAATGCCCGCTACCATATTTGTTGCTGGCAGCATATTATCCCCCCAAATACCAACATCCTGAGCTTTAATTCTGAGAATAAGGGAGTACAGCGTCTTGGGGCCTGACATGACAGAGCCTTCCCAAGCTTCACTGAGCAAGTCATCCCAATGTGTATGCAAAGGCTTGCAGCCAGGCTGGCTCTGTTAGCTCCAATAACTACAGCATTTGCATTTTCATGCTCAACTGCTGGTTTACTCCAGTGCTTTACATCAGATAAATTATTTAAATAATGCTAACAGAAAGGTGAGGAGCAGTCACTAGGAAAGCTGTAATGGCTCAGGTGAGCAGAGGGAGATTTGTGGTAAAGATATTTAAGCAGAGCAGATTTTAGTTAAAAGCATTAACCACTGCCTGCAAAAAAGGTGTACTGCCCGACAGCTTTCATTGTGGTTTTTTATGTCTCTTCTATGTGGTAGTTTTCTGGTATATGTTAGCAACAGCAGGAGATTCCCATTTTCCTTTAGCACAGACTATTATACAGTGAAGCAATTCTGAACAACAGGAAATGCTTTTTCAAAATAGTGAGTAGCAAGAATTGGATATGTGGTTTGGATTTCAATTCTGCTCCTAGTGCTTCGAACACCTCTTCTAACTTTAATGCGAACATTTTAATATAGACCAAAATAGAGGAGGAAAGATGTTTCATCCTCTGAATGGAGCTGTGCAGGTGTCTTGTGGCAATGTTCTGTGAGCAGATGTTGAATAATTCTGTTAGGCAGTGTGAGAAGTAATGGCCTAACTCATTCTTATTGCTACTTGTTCTCAGCCTTTCACCTGAGTACTACGGAGTAGTACTTTCTGTTCTTGCTATTAAGAATTGTTGCCCCAAATAAACAAGTATGTGTTATCCAGCACTGTTTAGGTATTGCCTTTATACCCAAAGTAAAGTGAATTATCCTTGGAGCTGTGGAGATCTGCACTTACTATTTTTTTCCCCACAAATTGATTTATGCAAGCGAACTTACAAGATTCATGAAGTTCCTTCTCTCTATGCTTCTGTTCCCAGAGAAGGCTTTTCCTACAAATGTATCAAGGAGATTAGCTGAAACTTTTTGACTTGAAGAGAGATTTGTTTGTTCTCTTTGCTTGTACCAGCACGAGGAAGTCCGAGGAAAGCAGACAATGACTACTGAGCAGGCAAAAGCCTGTATCCAAGAAGCTGTACCGTATATTGCTGGTGCCTGAATAACAGTGATGCCCATTCTTTTTGGTAGGTACTTGTGTCTTGTTCATGTAATTATAGATGTGCATCAGGCCACATGAAGAGGGGCAGCAAAGCCCTTGGGGAAGAAAGTGGCCAGGAATTAGCTGAGGATGCCAGAACAATTCAGCTTCCTACAGGCCATGCACTGCCCTTGGCTGAAGGCCTTGCAAGGAAACAAGGGTGGCAGGGAATAATCTGTAGATGGATGAATGGTCTTCACATCTTAGCTGAAGGCTGTAGGTGTGATGTATGCTTATACCCTGGGGATCATTCCTTCCACAGGCCTTTTGATCATTCTGAGTTGGTGGCAGTGGTGTCATGATGACAGTGCTGGTGATGCTGGTGAGGAGAGGAGTTTTTTTTTCTGAGCTCCTAATAGTAACAAAAGTAAGTTCAATAGAAGTAATATGAATAGCATCTCATCTACTACCTGTTAACATGTTGAATGCTTTGAGCATATTGGGAGTGCTTTTGGTATTATTGTCAGCTGCTTGTCAAAACTGACTTGGTTTTCCTTTAGAACCCTCAGAAAAATATCAAGGAGTACCTTGTGTCTTATGTGATCATCAGACTCCATCTCAGTAGAGACAGGCTCCTGCCCATCTCAGGGATAGTGCTGAATTAGAAAAGCTAATTGTTTACATTCTCAAGCATCTGTGAGCTCATGAAGGTATATAAAAATGCTCAAGCCCCAAGAGATATAGTAGGTATTTGCTTCATGCTTTATAGGTATGTTGAGTGCATGCCAAGGATATCAGCTTTGGTGGCATGCCCCTTCCTTTATTCATTTAAATTTTCTTTTTTGTCACTACATGCTGCATAATGCATACACAGCTGGGACTGCTAGCCATTTTTGTTAGTCTTAGCCAGGAAAGCAAACTCTTTAGGGAAGCTTTACATTAAATTCTTCCTTTTGTCATGGCAAATTTTTCTGTGTAAGAAAAAAAATCCCATATGTGGAGAGGAAATCATTGTCCATGAAAATGTGTTCACCATGTTTTGTTATGGACCCTATTTAGAGGGCTCAAAATCTTTTTTGGACATAGATTTGGTGTTAAAATTATGATTTTTTGAATCAGATGCAGTATCTTAGGCAAATGCTTGAGCATGTTTAAATAGCTGTATAGTGCATTTTGTAGTTCATGCTCAGTAAAATTGGGGTTTACTGTCATGTTATGTGCTGCAGTAGATGCTACTTGTGCTTGTGGATAGTGTCATATTGTGACTGATTTGGTTTTCATGTGTATTAATAAGCTACCTGGTAACAGACATATCCCGTCAATGTTCTGAGAAGCTGCACAGGGTTTAAAAATGAGGTTTAGAGCTGTCAGCTTTTAAAGAATGGAAGAGACCTGCAGTGAATGAATTTTTTTTGTCTAGTGTATTTAAATAATACATGGTATTTCAGCAGAAGATGTGGGCTCACAGCAGTATTTGCAAAGTGAGTTTCTGTGGCCTCTGTTATGCAGGATTGCAGAATGGTACTTTTGACTTTAATTCTGAAAAGTGTAATTCAGCTTCTTCAGAAAATTACTCAACTCTTCCCTTTTGTTTTGCAGAATTTCACAAATTGGACTTGTATTATTGCACCCCACTGTTTTCATACAAGCTTTGAAAAAGCAGATTCAAGCACAGACTGTGCTTTGAAAGGAGTATTTATCCTTTTTATGTATTCGACAATTGCCATGCTTAGTTATTGTCAGTATAACTCAGTTTACAATATGATGAGCTATTTTTTTGAGAAAATTCATTTGCTGCAGAGCATGGGTAGGTTCACATGAGCTTGTGTGCACGCACACACTAGCATATGCCAGCATATAGCCATTTACACCCTTATGCATGTCTGTTGCAAACATCCAGTTTTAGTAAGTTCAGTGAACAGGCCTGTTACTTTATGCATATGTATTTTGAAAGGAGTAACATTGCTTGCTGCATTGGGAAACTGTCCCTGTCTTTCAGCAAGAAGCATTTTATATGGCTCATGAATGCTTCTACCAGCATTTAACATAATTCTGTGCTATAGTTGATTTTCCATTACACAAGAGGGGAACTGAAACACTCTGAAAGCTCAGATGATGCAGGACTAAGGGGAGACAGCTGAGTGACCATTATGCACATCTAACTCTTTCACAATTTGGATAGCTTTATCCTGGAGCTACTAATCCAGTATGGACTTCTGTGGAGCAGACAGGAGGCCAGAGTTATTTACTCAGGCAGCGAATCCATCTGTGCTGCTCTTCATTGCAGCTCTAATGATTTTCAATAACCTACAGATCCAGGAAGCATTGCTCATGTAGGGTCGTGTCGGCTTGGGTCTGGCTTGGCTTGTTAGCTCCAGGTGCGACTGGGTCCAGTAGGGTTTAATATCTTGTATTTTGCTTCAATGGCACTCATGGTTGGTGTCATGTTCAGTGATGCACTATGGCTTGTAGCCCTGGCGAGCCTGTGGCGGCAGGGCAGAATGTTACTCTGGGAGTCTGCTTCTGTGCTACTGTTGATCTCAGATGGTTATATTGTCCTGAACTAACAAGTGGTAACTTTCTGAGTCCAAGAAAGGCCATTTTGTTACTTGAGCTAAAGGAATTAGTCCATTCATTGAGTGTAAGAAGAAGGTTTTAATACTTTTTAAATTCAGCCACTGAAGAGATATTATCTTGTACATTAAAGAGGTATAGTACGTAAAGGATCGCACTTTGGACTTTTTTTAGCATGCCTTTATTTCCAGAGCAGCTGCTGGAACAGGGCTTATCTGCAACACGTGTGTAGATGTTTTTGATGAAAATTTAAGACTTTCTATTGCTGTCTAAATTTTACATTAGATTTTATTTGTAGATTTTGTTTTCTATTTTTTTTTTTTTTTTAAAGAAGTAACCCTTCCTCTCTCTTCATTAAAAAAAAAAAAAAAAAAAGGAAAAAAAAATTTGCATCAAAAAATCAATGCTAAAAACTAATTGGAACTTTAGTTTCCTCATCAGAAGTGTGATTTCTTCCATAATCTTTTACATAGGCAAAGTAATCTGGTTGGACTAGTATTACTGATAGTACAGTCCTATGTGTACTTCCTGTGAAGGAAAGATGCCCAGGAAAAGACCTCAACCATTTACATTTCCCTAAAATAAAATTTTGTATTAGATCCCTTCCAGAAGAATTGTTTCTGACAAGCTGTGCTTCCAAAAGACACTAAAAAATATTTAGGTCCTCCTAGGAAGAATTTCTAGGCCATTCCCTTGACTGCAAAGAAAGCTGAAGGCATTGTACTAAAAAGTGCACAACCGCAGGAAAGGGGTAAAGAACCCTGTTTTTAGGTGCTCTCAAGCACTTCAGAGGCTTGTAGATGTTATGTCCTTGACAATCCTCGACACTTTAAATATTCCTGGCATACACAGGCTGCTCTGGAGAGCATCCACTCGGTGATAGCTGCTGAGGATCCTTCCAGTATTGTTCAGTGGAACAAAGCCACAGTCTGAAATTTCATTTCAGATCATTTGTCCATATGCATGTTATGGCTCATTCCACTGCATTAGTTAATTGTGGTTGAGCGATGTAATTGGAATTCTGGAAACATAAATCAGTGTCATCTTCAAAAAGAACCAGAGCAAAGTGACATGTTTTATTGGTTATTCCATTTAGATGTAATGTAATTTCAGATACTTGTAGAATTATAACATTGAAGCCTAATATGATAGCTTTTCTAAGTGGCTTGATTGGGAACTTGATAAAGCTATTGAGGCAGCCAATCATTATTACTTTCGTCTGAGGTAGGAAAGATCCTCTCAGACTTATGTCTGAAGATTCCCCAAAATACTGATATTACTGCTTTATCAATAATTTAAACACAAATAAAATAGCATTTTAAAATTAAAAAAAAATAATAGTAATACAAACAAACAAATGTTTATTTGTTTTTTTTTTTCTACTCTTTCTTGTCTTATCATGGCATGTAGTCTGTGAGCTCTCAGTGTTCACTGGAATAGATCCCCATGTAGTTAACATTAGAAATAGAACCTGTCAATCCTGCTTCAGATTCCAACTCATCTTAACAAAACAGATAATTTTTTAAAGAGAAATATATGAGACCTGAACAAGTAGATAATGATATACATTCCTCTGATTAGTTTCCCTAGTTCCCTTTCTACAGCATGTTTGATTGTACTTTCCATCAAGAGTGATATGTGAAGAGGAATAATTGGAAATGAGAGAAGAGGGGACCTGGGAGCACAGCATGCAGAGGTGACTGGGAGAGCCAAGGGCAGGGAAGTGAATTCAGCATTTTTTTTGTATGGTTTATGTCAAACAGAGTTCTGCTTAATGTGTAGCCATACTTCTGACAGCTCCCAGGTTTCTGCTCATTCTCATGCTAAATTGGTTTCTGCAGTTACAAATCCAAGAGGAAAAGTAAAGCTACTAATTGAATATAAAGGCTTTCTAACTTGGCTCACAGCTTACTCCAGGGCTGCTGAGTGTCTACTTGCAGACCATAAGTAGAAATGAGCTTTTTGTTTACAAACAGTGCCTGTGGCTTGGCTGAGACTGCCTACATGAAAAAAACATAAAAATTGAAACATTAAGCAGTACGTAATCCATGGAGGCAACACTGAGATTTTACCACAAGAAGTTAGTCTAAACTTACTGTGCTTGCTTCATAGGCATTATTATCAAGGGGAAAGATGCAGAAATTGGTTTTAATCTTAAGAGTAGCAATGGTTTTCTGCTTCCAAGATTTACTGTCTGAAGCCCTGAACAGTGCAGGTAGTTCTGGAGTTAAAACAGCTGGCTTGAAAGAATAAGGTAACACTCCTGAAGTGGGAGTAAGAAGAAAAACAAAGAATTACTGATTTAAAAACAAAGCACCATTTTTCTCTGTTTCCCATGAAGTATAAAGTTTGATTATAGCTTTTAAGACTCTGTCTTCCCATCATTAAAACTCCCCTGGCTGCCAGTGTCTAATGCTGAGCCCTGTGTCCTGCTGCAGGGACAGGTGACTGGTGGTAGGGGTGAGTGACTTGTCAGAGCAGCTGCCCCTTCCTCCCTGTCCTTTCCTACCCCTTCTAGTAGGAGCTGCTTTCTTCCTACTTTTTGGGCAAAGAGGCAGTGTTCTCTCCCTGGGTGACCAGCTGGGGTCACGCCAAGTTGATTGAAACAGAAGAATGTGATTTTCACATGCTTACATACTTGCAATCTTTGTTCTTTCTATTTTCAGGCAAATATTACCAAATCTTTCAAACCTTCTGTCATTCCTATCTCCGACAGACTTCTGTTTCCTTATGGACCTTCTGACCGTAGCATGGAGAGGCACAGGCTGAGCAGTGACAGGCAATTGCCTGTGCTGTTCAAGAGTCAGCATGGTTGTTCAGAATCCTGTCAGAGAAGGCTCAGGTGTAGTTCACAATTTAGTATAGAACAGAGTTCATATCCAGTGGCTCAGATCAGGTACAGGCACCCTGTAAATGCTGAGAGCATTTAGCTGAATGCTATACCAGACGGTCTTGAGGCCAAAATATAATTCCTTGCTCATTTTATGCACACGTATAAGCACAGTGGTCGATTTCATTTATCTAAGTGGTAGGTGACACTGTGAGACTTGTCCTGATGCACTTTATGCATGTGTTGTGGGAGAGGACTTTTGTTCTTGTCCTGGCCTGATTTGGCTCTGGCCGAAGTCTCTGGCAAAATTCTCTTTATCTTGTGGAAGCAAAGTTGTATCACAGCCAAAGCTTAAAGCAAAATAGCACTCATGTCTCCCATGTTTGTTACTAGATTTATTTATTTATTTATTTAAATCCCAAAGGATTGTCAGGGTGTTCTTCAAACACAGGATAAGCACACCAAGTGGTGATGAACGTCAGTGTTCAGCAAAACACCCAAAGCTTTTTTGGCTGTATCATGGTTTAAGGCCCTCACACCATGCAGTTTTGCTTTTTCACTCACTCCCCTCTCTTTCTTCTCCAGTCCCGGGGGATGGGGAGGAGAATCAAAAGAATGCAGCTCCCACAGGTTGAGATAAGAACAGTTTAGTAACTAAGGTATAA
>JASSUY010005253.1:0-40965 GCA_032466535.1 Forpus xanthops
TGCCCCATCCCTGGCAGTGTTCAAGGCCAGGTTGGATGGGGCTTGGAGCACCCTGCTCTAGTGGAAGGTGTCCCTGCTCCTGGCAGGGGTTGGAACTGGATGAGCTTTAAGGAGCCTTCAACCCAAACCAGTTTGTGATTCTATGCTGAGTTGACCATGCAAGCTGGTGTGAGGTTTGTGTGTTGTTTCCCCCCACAGCCTGAAGGACGAGCAGCCGGTGCAGTGCGGGCAGTACGATGGGCTGGTGGAGCTGGCCACCATCTGTGCCCTCTGCAATGACTCCTCGCTGGACTACAATGAGGTGCGGGGTCAGTGTGGGGGACAGGGGATGCTTTTTCCTGAGCTTTGGGCCAATTTAGGGCAGAGCCAGTGGAGGTTTGTCCTTTGGGATTCCCATCCTTGGCTTCAACTCATTGTAGGGAGGTGCTCTGGGATCCCTGGGGTGGTGTCATGGGTGGCAGCATCCTTGGTCAGTGCAGCAGGTATGCTCTAAAGCTTAAGTTTTGGGGGCTTTTTTATGCTTTCTAGTCAAAAAAAGTCTATGAGAAGGTGGGGGAAGCCACTGAAACAGCCCTGACGTGCCTGGTGGAGAAGATGAATGTCTTCAACACTGACATCAGCAAACTGTCCAAGGTGGAGCGAGCCAACGCCTGCAATTCGGTGAGTGGGATGCAGCCCCTCTGAGCCCCAGTGCTGGGATATGAGAGGGAGAGGAAGGCTTCAGGACGACTGTTCTTTGAACAGTAACCATTTGCAATGGTCTATGGGGCTGACTTGCCACAGTGTGAAATTCCCTGGCTCACAGGGGGCCTGAGCTGGTTTTGAAGCAGGTAGGGCAGTGACCCTGGTGAGTGATGCCAGGGCTGGGGTGACGAATCTGGGTCCACATGGAGCTTTGGATCAGATGATTCCTGAGGCTCAAACCCAGTCTAGCCCCTGCTCACCTGGGAGAGATCCCCTCAACAACGGCCAGAGCTCTGGATATGGAGGTTTGGAGTCTTGTAGCTCCACAGCAAATCTTTGGGTGCCCAGTTTGCACTGAGCAGTTGTCCTCCATGGCATGGACCAAACCCCTGCCTGAACAAGGCTTGCTCTTTGGAAACACCTGTTTTTCATGTGAAAGTACTCCATGCTGGCTTCTTCTGGGTTCAGCTTAAACCACAATGTGGCTATTCCCTGTCTCCAGCTCTCCAGTGTTTCCCTGTCCTCCTGGGGAAAACACACCTTATTTCATGTCTGGATTTACTCAGCTTTGGTATCACACTGTTAGATCTCATAATGTCTTTGCTTGCTCAAAGGAAGGGCTCCATGTTCTGCAATTTCCTCCCCATATAGGCCAGAGCAGGTCATAATAAATCCCCTGCCTCCTTTCTGATAAGGGAGATGGAATTTCCCAGCCATATATCAGTCCAGCAGCTGCTTGGTTAAGTGTACCCATCACTGCACTGCCTCTCAGGCTGCAGTCAGTCACTAGAGCTTCTCTCCTTGTGTTATGCAGGGACAAAACCTCCTTCCTTGGAGTTTCCTGGCAGCAAGTCTTCACTGCTTCTTGCTTGTGCTCTCAGTGGCTCTGTGATTTGAAATCTCCAATGGGATTTTGGGGTTTCCACAGCAGCTGCTTCCAGGTATCCTTACTGCTGTGCTGAGTGTGCAGTACAGTGGGGACAGTGCTGCCTTTATGGGCACAACACCCACTCTAGTTACTGCACTCGTGCCTTGTGCTGGATTTGGCCTTTGGGAGCTGCTTGATGTTTGCCTGGAACATCCACAGACAGTGCTGGCATTTTGCATGGACAAATTCCCTTTACACATCTCTACCTCCCCAGCTCCTGCTCACAGCCTCGCTGCAGTAGGAGCATCCTTTTAATTTTGAACTTGCAAGGTTTTACTCCAAAAGGAGGAGGTTTTTTTTTTTCCTTTTACTGATGTATTTACATTTAAGTTGCTGTAAAAGTCTATTCAAGAAGCTGGTTGTGTCCCTGTCACAAGCAAGACCTTCCTGGCAACAAAACATATAGGCAGTAAGATTGGCGTCAACGTCCCCACTGCTCTCTCTGGAAAATACTTTGGATTGGACCCAGATGTCCTGCTCATTCAATGGTTTTTTTTGGGACAAGATGTGTCCTTCCTGCAGGGGAGCTGTGATGCCATTATGGATGAGAGAAGGTGACTGGTTGTGAAGGACTGGCTGCTACTGTGCTGAGCATTTGGCTTCTGAAGTAATTCACAAGTAGCAATAGTAGAGCCTAGTTTGTATTGTTTTTTTGGGAGTGTTGGGGTGCAGGAGCCTGTCTGTGGGCACTACCTATGCCCATGGGTCCATGTGCTGGGGCAACCCCTGCACTGCCATCACCCTGCAAACCTGCAGGTACACTGTGAGGGAATGATTGTTTCTACTTAGCTGGCAATTAGCATGTCCTGAAATGAGCCTAATTAGAACCTCAGCTGCTGTTAATGTGATGGGTTGTTAGAGGGAGAGCACCGGCCCTGTCCCTGTCACATCCCAGCTCAGCCTTGTGCTGTTCCCACAGGTGATCAAGCAGCTGATGAAGAAGGAATGCACCCTGGAGTTCTCCCGTGACCGCAAGTCCATGTCTGTGTACTGCACACCCACCAGCCCCAGCCACAACTCCACCGGCAGCAAGATGTTTGTCAAGGTGGGAGAGCCAGTCCTCAGGACCTTGCAGGATCCTTCTTCCCCATGCACACCCCAGCAGGATTTAGCCCTTACTGCAATGGGTGGTGATGCTTTGCAGTTTGTCTCCTCCCTTAGCTGTCTGGGGTCCAGGTAGGCTGGTGTGGGCAGGAAGGGGGCGAGTCTTTGCAGTAATGGGAGGAGAAAAAGGGAAGTAAAGTGATGTAGAGCGAGAAAAAGATGCTGAGTGTGCTGGTGCTAGGGCCAGGGGAGGGCCCTTGTGCAAAACTTGCCTTGGATGCTCTGGGCACCAGAAATGCCCAAAGGGTGATGTCCAGCTTTCCACTGTAACCAGAAATAAAATAGTGTTCTAAAGGGCGTTTTCTTCCCAAGAAGAGATGCAGCAGGAATTTCCCCTGGCTGACTCTGAGAAGATTTGTATATTGTTGTTCCCACTGAGAGATCTTCTGGGTGGGTGAACTCTGTCCTCCAGGTCAGGTCAGGACCCTCCCAAGCCGCAGCATCGGTGCCCTGGCAGTCCTGGATGAGCTTTTTTAAGAGGAGCAACAGGATTTCAAGTTTTATATTAAAAAGAAATGCGAGGGTGTCCTTTGTAAGGTCAGGAGGGATGGGGTGAGATGCTGTGATGGTAGAGAACAGGCTTTCTTGGATCACAAAGGCATCACAAGCATCCATTAAGCATTCTGCGGGCAGCAGAGATACTGTTTTGTCAGCAGAGATTTATAGCCCTGGTCCCAACCAGCTCTGAGAGGGGGTCTTTGGCATGGGAGCATCCCGGGAAGGTTTTGCAGGATCCCCTGCAGAGCAGATCCTGTTGCCTCGGAACCTGATCTCAGTCAGAGGCTGCCACCTAGTGCAGAGCTGCAGCGCCAGGATCTGCATGCTGGACTTTGAGATTTCCTTCCCCTTTGCCCAAACTTGGTGCCCTCCCTCCCCCCCTCCCACACTCCCTTCGGTGCTGGCAAGCGATGCTCACCCTCTTGGTTTGCTCCTAAGCCTTCCTCTGCTCCCCAGGGTGCCCCGGAGAGTGTGATCGAGCGCTGCACCCATGTCCGTGTGGGCACCACCAAGGTCCCACTGACAGCCCCAGTGCGGGAGAAGATCCTGGGCAGGATCCGGGACTGGGGCATGGGCATTGACACACTGCGCTGCCTGGCCCTGGCCACGCACGACTCGCCTGTCCGCAGGGAGACCATGCAGCTGCACGACTCTGCTGCCTTTGTCCACTACGAGGTATGGCACTGAGGGCTTTCTCCAGGAGATTTTTCTCTTGTTCCCAAAGTTTTCCCGCTACTCCCAGCTGCCCCAGCAGTCTTTTCTCTCTGGTTTCTCTGGGCAGCAGGCAGGGCAATGGCTCAACTCTGCTAACTGGTTCAGAGCTCTATTGCAGTGTCCCAAAGCCAACAGCCCAATGCCAGTGTGAGTCTGTCCCAGGGGGTGACTTCTGAGAGGGGCCTGGGGACCACCAAGGGGGACAGGGAAGAGGGGAGTGAAGCAAAACAGTGTGAGGAGTGGCAGCATGGCTGGGATCATCCCATTGCATTGGGTTATAGGGTGCATCCAAGCAGCTGTTGGTAGGAAACCTCATGAAAGCTTCCTTCTGGGGAAATTCCTATGCCTGGGGTGGTTTCACAGTGGAGAGGGAAGCAGCTGCATCCTGGGGGGAGTAATGTGGATCTGGGGCTGTTTCCCCCCACCCAGAACAACCTGACCTTTGTGGGCTGCGTGGGGATGCTGGACCCTCCCCGCAAGGAGGTCACCTCCTCTATCGAGATGTGCCGCAAGGCTGGCATCCGTGTCATCATGATCACCGGTGACAACAAGGGCACGGCGGTGGCCATCTGCCGCAGGATCAGCATCTTCTCTGAGA
The DNA here is from genome assembly GCA_032466535.1 of Forpus xanthops. Lineage (NCBI taxonomy): Eukaryota > Metazoa > Chordata > Aves > Psittaciformes > Psittacidae > Forpus > Forpus xanthops. Next base: position 4,527 of record JASSUY010005253.1, read on the forward strand.
CTGAGGACGTGGCTGGCAAAGCCTACACAGGCCGGGAGTTTGATGACCTGTCTCCCGAGGCGCAGCGGCAGGCGTGCCGCAATGCCCGCTGCTTTGCCCGCGTGGAGCCAGCACACAAGTCCCGCATCGTCGAGTACCTCCAGTCCTTCCATGAGATCACTGCCATGGTGAGTCCTCCAGGGACTCCCCACCACCTCCTGGTCCTCTCCTCTCTGCTCGGTCCAGTCCTTTGCACCCCATTAATCATGGTTTCTTGCAGACAGGCGATGGTGTCAATGATGCTCCAGCCCTGAAGAAAGCAGAGATTGGCATTGCTATGGGATCAGGCACAGCTGTTGCCAAGTCAGCCGCTGAGATGGTGCTCTCTGATGACAACTTCTCTACCATTGTGTCAGCTGTCGAGGAGGGCCGGGCCATTTACAACAACATGAAGCAGTTCATCCGCTATCTCATCTCCTCCAACGTCGGGGAGGTCGTTTGGTGAGAGTCCCCCACACTGGGCACCACACCAGGGGGAAAGGCAGTGGAACAAATGGCCTGCAGTCCTGTCCATATCCCCTGCTCCTACCATCATGCTGTGCCCAGAACTAACCCTGGGTACCAAATGGAGTAGCTGTGCCTTGTCTCATTGCCCACAGGCAAGGGGGGCTTTTCTTTTGTAGTTTTACAGTTATGACACCTCCCACCAACTGTTTAGTTAATCCATTGCCTATTTAAGCCCAGTGTCTGAGATGGGTGCAGATATTTGTGCACAGGCTGCTGCCACCAAGTCATACCAATGAACTTTGCATCGGGTTGTGAGTAGCTACCCCCATCCCTGCCCATCTCTCCCAGTAAACCAGTGCTATCCTCAGCAACATGGACACAGCCTTGTGGGATCATTTGGGCATCCTTCACCCTTTTGTTTCAGTAGGGGTTTTTGTGCTGGAAACTGCAACCTACGTGGTCATGGGGATATAAGTGGTTGGGTTTCAACTGCAAAGCAAACTTCAATAGCAACAGGAACAGCTTTTAGCTGCCAAATTCAGTCCTGGACTTCTAGTTCCTGACTCAGGGGCTCTGAGTTCATCTACAGGGTTTTGGGTGAATATTGAGTTTGGGGTATTTGGATCCAGTGTACCTACTTTCTCTCCCCTTACACAACACTTCCTCTGGCTCGTCTAATCCAGCATCTTTGGTTTTTACCCTGCAGCATCTTCCTTACAGCCATCCTGGGCCTCCCTGAGGCCCTCATCCCTGTGCAGCTGCTGTGGGTGAACCTGGTAACAGATGGGCTGCCGGCCACTGCTCTGGGTTTCAACCCCCCTGACCTGGACATCATGGACAAGCAGCCCCGCAACCCCAAGGAGCCCCTCATCAGCGGCTGGCTCTTCTTCCGCTACCTGGCTGTTGGAGGTGAGCCCCTGTGGGCACCATGAGTGGATGATGAGAATGGGCATGAGCTGCCATAGGGCAGGGGAGGGGACCCCTTGCTGGATGCTGGAGGTAAGGGTGTCTCTCTTGGCTGCAGTGTACGTGGGCCTGGCCACAGTGGGCGCAGCAACTTGGTGGTTCCTGTACGATGCTGAGGGACCGAAGGTCTCCTTCCATCAGCTGGTGAGTTGTGAGGGGAATGGGCTGACATGTTGAGCAGATGGGTGAGGGCATAGATTCAGGCATTGGGATATTTCCAACACCTTTCTTCTGCAGTTGTGCAACATTCCCATATTCCTGGTAGAAAAGACAAAAAACAAAAGCAAATTCTCTCCCTCGTGCTCAGTTCCAGCCTTACTCTTGCCAGTGACCAGCATGGTGGGAAAAACAATTCAAACAAGCTGAAAATAGCTCCTGTACCTGATCCAACATTGAAAAGGATTGATTTTTCATTACTGTATGTCCAAACAAGGTGGAGGGAAAGCGGATGCCACAGGCAGTGAAAGATGTATTTTTGATGGAGACGTGTATTCAAACACCTTGTTAACTGCATGTGAAAGTCTCAAAGCCCCTACCTAGCCATAACTGTAAAGCCCCAACCACAGCAGAAGTTGGGTCACTTTAGACAGTTCTGTCAGTTGCTCTGCACTGTGAGATATTTAGCAGCAACCCTCATAATGAAGGTTCTTCACGTGCCCCCAACCAGTCGATCTCTTCCTCCTCTTTCCTGCTTTTCCTACGCTGCTGCTCTGCAGTGTACTTATCAGCGGTTTCCTCTGCTGACAGAGGAACTTCATGAGGTGCACTGAGGACAATCCCATCTTTGAAGGAATTGACTGTGAGATCTTCGAGTCCCGATACCCCACCACGATGGCTCTGTCTGTGCTGGTGACAATCGAAATGTGCAATGCTCTGAACAGGTAGTGTGGTCACAGGGTTGCTCTGAATGTGCTGTGTATGACCCATTTTGTGCAGGGCCTCTTTGACATCTGTTGGTAGGCTAGGGGCTTTGCTTTGGCTCAGAAGAGCCTCTTGGAGCATCCTCACAGGGGTACCCTGGGTTTGCCATAGATAAACTCCTCCAAGCCAGTGTGCTGTTGCTGACAGTGGTGGAGGAAGGTCTGGATCCACATTTATGAGTGGGTCTGTTAATGACCAGTCCTAGTCCATGCATGGCTGGTTGTGTTGGGGTGGCTGTCCAGATCTAGTTCACAGAAAAGCCAGAAAAGGGACAGTCTGGAAGAGAAGGGCTATAGTGTACAGCCTTGCACCTTGGAAAGGAGTGGAAGCACCCAACTTGGGCAGGAGGTTGCTGGGGCTAACTCTGTCCCCTCACTTTCACAGTGTCTCTGAGAACCAGTCACTGCTGCGGATGCCACCATGGCTCAACATCTGGCTGCTGGGAGCCATCGTCATGTCCATGGCTCTGCACTTCCTCATCCTCTACGTCAAACCCATGCCTGTGAGTGCCTTTTGCAACCTTTGTGCACAGCCCAGAGGCTCCTGCTGTGGGCTAGGGCAGCTCTGAAGCAATCTTTGGGGGCTGGAAGCTTCTGGGACAGTTGTCCCCAGCACACACCCTCAGGACCAGGTCATGAACCAATGTGAGGAGTAGGAATCATTCTGCCCCACAGACCCTTTACTCTAAGTCAGAAGCTGTCTGTATAGGTCACCTGCAGGGCTGTGAATATCTCCAGGTGGTTCAGCCCCTTCCAGAGGCATCACCTCCCTTTGCGCTCCAAGGCTGGTGATGCCTTGGTTGATGCCTGAGGGTGCTTAAAATGAAGTGTGTCACAGTGCCCAGGAGGTTGCATTGTCCTTATGCCCTGCTAAGTTGCTGTGAGCACATGAACATACCCTCCTGGCTTGTTCCTTACTTTACTCATCTGCAGGAGAGGCCACTTTTGACTCATCTTGGCCAAGAGCCACCTTGAGATCATGACAGACCTTGAAGAAATCCTGCTTTTTGGGTTATCTCGATCCTCTGTCCTTGCACATTCCTCCTGGAGATGAATGACCCCCTCTCAACCTGTGCTATACAACAACCTGACCTTTAAATGAAAACTCCCACCTCCTTCCCTACTGACATGTCCAATCCTTTCCGTCTTGCAGCTCATCTTCCAGGTAACCCCCCTGAGCTGGCCACAGTGGGTGGTTGTAATGAAAATCTCCCTGCCTGTTATCCTGCTGGATGAAGGACTCAAGTACCTTTCCCGCAACCACCTGGATGGTGAGCATCGTCTGCAGCACACTGGGTTATGCTTTGCTTGCGTTTTGTGGTGACTTCATGCTCATGTCCTCTGCTCATGTGTCTGCAACTGCATGTTCATCTCCCCTTGCTGTGAAAAACGAACTTTTTCTCTTACTGCCTTCCTGCCTGACAGAGCAGTTGGTACTTACATCAGCTTGAAATACTCCCTTTGGAGCTGGAGCACTGGATAAATATGCTACGTGTGTTTATTCAGCTCCTCTGAAACTCTGGGAACTGGATCCCTTCAAACAAACATGAGTTTCCAACAGGAATCCCCCCTGACCCCCCTCTCAGTCATCCACCATCCTTATCTTGTGTTTGCTACTTCTATGTCAAGATCAGTTGAGAGCTCAACACCTTATAAACTGGTTTTAATGGAGTTGCCCTTTGCCAGCATCTCAGGATTCAGCCTGTGGCATGCACAGAGGAGAAGCAGCTTCAGTGACACAGGGGCAACTGTTCCTGTGTGCTCCCGGGCTCCGCACTGTAAATCACAGCATGTGCTTGGGCAGCCCTCCAAAGAAATGATATCAGCTCTCGTTCCTTGCAAAAGATGTTGCTGTAGGTGATATCTCGGTGCTCTTTCACCTCTCCAGAGGGGAATAAAACAGGTTTTATTCATTCCTTAGGGTATACTTACCCTGACAGTCATAGCAGGGGGAAGAAGGGCAGGAGAAGCACTGCCTTTGCATGGAGAAGACACAGTGGCTCTGGGGGGCAGACAAATAACCTGATGGACTGGATGTCCTTCCACAGCATTGCCTTGCTCAAACCTTTTTCACCCCCTAGCAAACCCCTTTTTTTTCACCTTCACCTTTTAATAATGAGACAGGAAAACTGTGCAAAGCCATTCTTGCCTTTCAGGGCTAAAGGCAGGTCCATCCAGCCCTGGCAGGGAGGGATCTGGGGCATTGCAACAGCTCTGTTTGGTGTCTCATGGAGCAGAGCCATACAAAAAGCTGGAACTATGGGATAGGGAATAACTGCAAGTAGGAGAAGATTGTAATTTGGCCACCCTCCCCATCAGTGGGTCACAGCTCACATGAGCCTTCCTTTCTGTGGCAAGCTGGTGCATAACTGCAGTGATTGCTCAGAGGAACCTTTGCTGAGACATGGAGACACAACTCTCACAGGCTGAGATGTTTTGCATCACCCAGGTCTGGTTTATCATGTGATTGCCAGCCTGTAGCAGCAACTTTGTGGCACTGCTCTGGGCTGGGATGTAGAACTGGTTAATTCCTGGCTGTTGCATCCCATGCATGCCCTCAGTGTTTGCTTCACCATCTGTGATCTGGGGATGAGTCTTTCTCCCACACTGTGCATTTTCTATAAAACCCAGTGCTGTTGAAGGAAAGGCTTTTCTTTGGCTCTGCCAGCACCACTTGAGCACAGCAGGGTTTCTGGCAGGCAGATGATCCTTTCTGGTCCCATCATACCAACTCAGTGTTTCCTCCTCCCATACCATGCTCCCACATGAGCTGCCCTAGTCCCCATGGCCATGATGCTGTTGATGCTCACAGGTCACTCTGTATCTCATCCAGCAAGGGTTTCCCATGCAGCTATTCAATCATGACTAAGGGTAAAATCACGTTTAAAGCATCACATTTGAAAGAAATAATTGAAATCTGCATCTGCCAAATTCCCCTGGGCTTGAAAAGCAAACAAAAAACAAGGTCCAAAAGCCACCTTTAAGTGCAGTGTTGTGATTTTTTTTTTGCCAGGCATTCTCAGGACAGTAAGACACAAGTGGAGCGGGGAGCACCAGTTGAAAACCTGCAGGACTCCAGAGCAAGGGTTGGCTTTCTTATGTATCTCATCCCTGAGTGCTTGTATTCCTGTGCTTCCTCCAAAGTCTTGCTCATGTGTCGTGGGAATCTGCTTGGAATGTGGCTTGGAAAACCAGCAAATAACAGAACCCAGGGACTCTGTACACAGATAGGATCCCCTTTCCCTCCATGGTTTTCCTCAAAATAAGGTCTAAAAAGCCGTTGAAGCAACTGATCCTACGGCAGTTTTGCCCAGGGGCCAGGCAAGGCAACACTTGGGGAGGGTGTTCAGTTGAGGAATACAAGTGCATAGCTGTGAGTTGTGCTGATTCAGGTTTTGCATGGAAAAGTTTCTCCTTTGATTAGATTTAGATGTGTTTCCATTGTGCTGGATTTTCATTGTCCTTGAAGTGGCAGAAAGCTGACTTCAGTTTTCACACTGGTCTCAGTGCTTTACATTCCTCTCCCATCACCCTGGTCATTTCCAGCCTCTCATCTTGCATGCTTTGCACGTATTGCTGCCTTCATCCATCTCGTGCTCCTCTGAGGTTTCTGCTCTCTTAGTTTTGGGAGACAATGTGAGTGTGAAACAGCAGTTGAAAAGGCACGGCTGAACTAGTTTGGCTCAGTGCAACCCGCAGACATTCTGATCAGGAGCATGGAGATGCTCTCCAGGGCCCTCCCAGGGGTCCATCACACGCTGCCAGGCTTAGGGCTGATCCTCCTTAGGGACCTCTTGCACTAATACTTTTAACATTTGCCATGCTCTGTGCATTGGAGTGTGTTGCTCTTTCTGAGGTGTGCAGGAGGGGGGTTTCCAGGCATCTGTGCCAAGACCTTGTGTGAGTATCCTTTCTGAGTGGTTCTCAAAAGGTGCCAAGCCCACACAAGACACTGAGCTAACGCCGGTGCTTGTGTATCTCCATGCACCATCAGCCTGCTGCCATGGCCACTCTGCTCCCCTCCTTCCTTCCTGCACCACCCCTGGTCCTCCTCATCTTCACCATCTCACAGCAAACCCATCACATGCATCAGTGTTGCCGTTGTGGTGTCTTCACTTGTTTTCAGCACGTTATAAGCAGCTGGCCCTGCCTGGCTCTTGGACTTCACTGTCCTTACCTGTACCATGGGCAAAGCAGGGGCATGGCAAGAAGCAGAAGTTTCCTGCACCACAACTGCCTGGGCAGCAGCAGCGCCCCTGAAAATGGGAAGTTTTGATGCAGAGTCGTTGTCAGCTTTATGCTGTAACCTCCTCCCAGAGGAGAGCAGCTGGCAGCAGTGGCTGTGTGGTAATAACTGCATCCCTCTGCCTGCCAAGGCCAGCCAGGGCTCTGCACCCCTTCAGGACAGTCCACAGTCTGCAGGGACCACAATCTCTGTGTCCTGTCACAAAAGCCCTCCAATACATAGCAAAGAGGAGCTGCTTGCCCTCATGGCCCCCATGCACTACACCTGGGGATGAGAGCAGCCCCCTAAAACTCCCATGGGATCACAGTGCTGCAGCCACCCACTTTCCCTGCACCAGAGGCAGGCGCATCCCCGTTCCTGGAGCAGCAGAGAGCTGGAGCCTGTGGCCATGGTCTGCCCTTGTAGGGTAATCTCTGCATGGAGCTACCTTGGCTGGGTGCTGGCGCCAGGGGAGGAATGCGTCCCCATGGGCCAAGTCGTTTGCTTGAGCTATGGGTTACTCAGGAGGAGAGTGGCAACTGCACCTTTCAGTGCTGGGATCTCCTCAGGCAGGATCATGCAGCTCTGCTGCCTTGCTTTTTATTATTCTTTGTGTGTTTCCTTCTCTCCTGTGTTTTTTGTGTGTGTGCCATGCTTTAGAAGTGGAAGAGGAGAGAGAAGCTGTTGGAGCTGCTGCCCTGGTATTGCAAAGGGATAGCAGGAGGATTTCCCTTTTGGTTTTCTCCTAGGGTCTGGGCTGAAGCTTGGCATGTCCTGGTGCAGTGGGGCAGATGCGCAGTTCTCAGAGCTGTGAGGACTGCAGCATTTCCTTTAGAGGGGAGTGATCCAGGCTGGTGGCTGGAGCCTGAATCCCTTCAGCATCACTTTCTACAGGAACAGGTTAAGAGTGTCAAAAGCAGTAAGGAGAAACCTCCCCAGAAGCCTCATCTGTCCTGATGAGGAGCTGATTCTGTAACACATGAGCTTGTGTTGTTTGGTTGCAAGTTTGCAAGAGCTAAAGCCTTGTGATGCCCCTGAGAATTTGGTGTGAGGCAGGATCCAGGTGGATCACAACCATCTCATCATTCCTGCAAACAGGTCCCCGCATCCCCCATGCTCTCCTCTCCAGTGGAGAGGGGAACCACACTGGCATGTAAGGACATGCATCCTATTAAAGCTCCAGGGCTGCCAGTTCTCATGGAAAGATACAGCTCACTCTGTGCCAGGGGATGCTTAGAGGCTCTGAAGAGCATCTACTGTGGTTAAAGGCTCGCTGTTGGTGCTGCAGCTGTGTCCCCATCCTGCCCCTGCCCACCATACAGCACAGCCATAGTGTGAGCTCTCAGGGAAGCAAATAACCACCTGCCTGTCACCAGTTGGGGACTGTTCAGCTCCTGGAGTTGCTAAAGAGCCACACTGCAACACAGAGGTGGTTAATTTTGATGATTGCAGTGAGGTTTAATACACTGTGGTTGCCAGCATCCCTGCAACCGGGTAGCATCCAGAAGGATGCTGCCATTGCAGCGGTCGGTTTTATCTGGGGACATTAGGTCTGTGCTCTCCAGCCAGAGCTGGAAGGAAACTTTGGCTGAAGCTGCACAAAAGCTGTTTTCCTCCTTCTCTCTGGCCTGTTATTTATTAATTCCCCTGAAGCCTGTTGGCATCAGGCTCGGCAGCGGGCACGGAGCCTCGCTGGTAACCCCAGGCAGGACCCCTGTTTATCAAGAACACAGTAAAGGCGCTGCGAGATGTGTTTGGTGATGTGTGCAGTGATGAAAGACAGAGAATTATGGTCGAAAGATTCATGATAAGTGATTTTTTTTTTCCTAACTCTTCTCAGAAAGTGCTGCCTTGTGTGTATTTTCTAAAGGAAAAAAAGACTATTCTGGGCAGACAGAGCTGCCCACAGGGTCTTTCCCAGCCCTTGGCTTAAGAGTAGCCACTGCTCGGGATGAGGGATACTGCCATCAACTGCTTGAAAACTGAGGATCTCACTGGTGCAAGTCAAGCCCTGGCAGGGATCTCAGGGCTCACACTGAGTTCAAGCTGAATGCTGTAGCTTTCCTTCAGGCCATGTGTTAGCTGCTACCTTCTATCCATCAGTAGGGTGGGAGAAGAGAGGAGGGCAGCCCTGAGGCTGGGACAGTGAGTGATGCCAGAAGATTGGTCTTTGCTAGTTGTTCTGCAGATATATATGGATGTAAATACATCTAAAATATACCCAGTGGGTGTAAGTGGTGTTAGTCCATGGAGCAGTATCCATCTCTCTGGCTGCAGCAGGGATTGGTGGTGGGATGCAGTGAGCTTCCTCCTGTCTGTGCTGCTGCCTTTCCCTGGGTATTGCCTGGTGCTCTTGTTAGGAGTGATACGAGGGATCCCTGCCTGCTCGCTTTCTGTTGTGCCTCCCTGCCTGCTCGCTTTCTGTTGTGCCTCGCTGCCTGGCTCTGACCCATCCCTCTTCCTACCTTCCTCACCTGGGGACTGGCATCCTCCTCCTTGTGCAGCCCAAGCAGTTGGGGCAGCTCATACAGATGGGATTCCAGCTCCCTTCTGGGACCAACCTTAACAGACCTGGGGAAGCTGGTTTTCTTTTGAGCCCTCACCAATACTTCTTCCTTTTCTTGTTTCCCTTCCCTTTAGGAGAAGAGCACAAGAAATGAATGACACGAAGGAAATGCTCCTCACTAAAGGATCCCTTGCTTGTAACTCGGACTGAAGCCTTGCATGCTTGCCCCTCGCTAGAGACCAGCAGGACATGCATGTGTCCGACTACCAGACAAATGCGGGTGAATCGTCAAAAAGAAAAATCCTGATTTTGTTCTGTTCTGCAGCTTTCTTTTTCCTGTACATAGGAGCGCAATTACTGGGCAGCTGGTGTAGGGTTTGGGGACGGAGCTGTGTGGATCTGGGTCGTCGTAACATGGTTCTTTGGGAGTTTGTTCCTGCAGAATTTGAGGCCCTCTTTCCATTTCTCACCCTGATGGGGTGAGCTCAGACCAAGGTGCCCTTTGTGGGAGATTGAGGGGGAAACCTGGGGTTTTAGGTGATAAACTGAGTGCGGGTGGGAGGCCTTGTGCATCCCCCATTGGGGTGGGATGCACAAGGGCAGCTCCTGGTGCTGGGAAGGGCAGAAGAGGGAGGCAAGGGGGCCATGGATTGGGATCATTGCCCCTCGACGATGTCCATGGTGTCAGTGGGTGCTGCGTTCTGCTCCAGTGGCCACAGTGCCTGCAGGCTGCAGCAGCTCCACATCACTTCACAGTGTGACCAGTGGTGGTGTGGATCTCACGGATGAGTGCTTCTATGTCAAGATAGGGTGCATGTCTTGGAAGGTGAAGTTCTCCCTATTTATCATGCTGTCCTGTTTGATCCCTGTGTTGTAGAAAGCCCTGCACCTTCTCAGGGTTATCTGACACCAAAGCATGATGTAGTCTTGTCTGTTCTCCCCTGTCCAGCATCTTGTGAGATCTAATGTGCACTGTTTAAGCTGTAACCCTCTTCCTCATAGGGGCAACCATTTAAAGCAAGGCATTTTCCATCTCTGGAAGTGTTCAAGGCCAGGTTGGGCAGGGCCTTGAGCTACCTAGTCTAGTGTGAGTTGTCCCTGCCCATGGCAAGGGGTTGGAGCTGGATGATCTTAAGGTCCTTTCCAGCCCAAACCATTCTGTGGTTCTATGGGGATGACTGACTGTGCATTCCTCATGTACTGCTCCCTCCTGGTCATATTTTCTTTCCTCAGATGATTTTTAACTGTTTCGTTAGCTGGAGTAGAGCTTAAATCCTTAGGATTGTATCCATGAGTTCTTGTTCTCTGCTTTTGGAAAGCATCCCTGTCTTGTACAGGGCATCTTTGACACCAGTGATCCGCCTTCAAGACAGGAATGAATGTATGCTTGTACATAATGTAGTTCTTCTCTGTGAGCAATGTTTGTCGTGGCATCTCTTTTTATAAGGCACCAACTATATTTTATCCTCTTGGGACTTCTCTGCAGCAAGAATGACACAGATTGCAGTGACAGTTTGTGGATCAGGAATGGATTTTGGGATCCCGTAAATTGATCTTCTTCCATTGAGCTGGAGAAAGAGGTAGTGGGGAGCTGATAGCTGGGAAGCTGATAGTGGATGATTTCCAGCTCTCCAAATTCTCCCTCCTGTTTTCCTCATGCTCCCCTACGATCTATCCTGACAATATTTAGCTACCTAGACCCTTTCTCTTAATTCCAGCCACAGCACTAGAGCCAGGGTTTTACATAGCATTTGGCTCCTTTGCTGCTGGCTTTTTTCTTTCACTTTTTTGCCTCTTGAAAGCTTCCAGTGCTTCGCTGTTCCTCTTTCACTTGGGCAAGAGCTGCTTTTCCTCTGTACAGTAGGTGCCAAATACCATCCCTCCTTTCCTTTCTCCATCACCAGCATTGAAGATGAGCAGCGCCCCCAGACCAATGGGAATGTACAGAATTGTTATACTACTGAGCTGATTTTATTGTACAGAAAACCTTGCATGAAATGTTGTTACTGTATTTAATATATAATGTATTCAAGGAATTTTAATATGGAGCTCTTTAAAAAGATCTTTATAGATACTCTGTGGTTAGAAGATTGTCGCTGATTTTTAATATTATTATACTTTGTCTTGAAGAAGTTTTATTTTTCAAATGTGTTCTGTCTAATGGATTTAATTGGTGATCCCATGGGGCTACCCTTTCCTCCTTAAAGATTTCCACCATGGATGAGACTCCCCCTGGTGCAGAGAGCCAGGGCATGACCCAGGTACTTATTAAGCCTTCAAAATAGGGCTTTAGTAAGACTAAGGCTATAGATGTGTGATTTGCCCTTCCCCAGAAGGGTGGATTTCACCTTTTTAGAACATATCTGATCTCTCTGTGCAGGGAAAGAACCAGTGGTAATTTAAACCAGTACCAACTCAGTGACTTCAGAAGAAACTGCTGTTTTTCCCTGAGTATGAAAACCAGTTTGGGAGTGGCTGGACTGGATTCAGAGCATCCCAGCCCCATTCATAGGGTCCTGCAGGGCTTTCAGCTGCCCATTGGCATCGCCTTCTGATATGGTGGTTCAGTCCATCATGCGTGCAGGGACCTGCTTGGTCCATCCATTCTGCATTGCACCTCCCGAGTTACACTGGTTTCCCTGGGCTTAAGGTTTTGTGTAGGATTAATTTTACCCAAACATGTATGTCTATGGAGGAGTTTCTTGTGTAAAGGTCCCACTAATAAGTACTGAATAATGGATGGGAGTCTCTAAAGAGACCTAAAAGGGGGGGAGGAAATATGAAACAAGAGCCCTGTTTCAGAGCAGAGATGAAATAGTGAAATCCTAACTTGCTTACACATTCCTGCTGGTAACTTTTGTGTGTTCTCACTTGACAGCAGAGAGCTGGAGGTATCGGGCATCCTTCTGAACCCACTAACAGAGCAGCCATTTGAAGAGATGCTGAGTTTGTTACCTTGTTATTGGCAGAGATGCCAAGCTGCTGCTGTTTTTCTTGCTGATGGAGATGCCAGGCTGCTGCAGCCTGGGCAGTGTCAGTCTCTTTGTGCAGTCATTGGATTCCTATGGTGGGCTCCTAAATCTCAAGCCATCGCAGGCAAGAAACCAGAGCTGTGTCCCAGCCAAAGGCTTGTTCTTTCCAGCAGCAAACTGCATTTGTGTATTGTAAACTGCTAGAAAATACCTGGAAAATAGCCTGTTAAGGCTCAGGAGGCATCCCCCTTGCTAACAGGGAGCATCTTGACACATCCCCATTTCCCATTTGGAATGGTTGACCACACCTCTCTCTTCCGCCATGTCCTTTAATTACTTGGAATACAGTTTCACTCCAAACTTTTTGATTACAGAGGCTTATAGTTCAAGTATTTTAATTAAATAGGAAAATACCCATAGATCTAACTGTTTTCCCTTTATGCTTCAATGAAGGGTCAGGATAAATCACGGAGTAGTTATTTATTGCATGCATGCCACCAGCAGTGTGCTGGGCACTTTTACAGGCTGGAGCATGTTCTTGTGCAGACTTGAGATCCCAGAGCCGAGACCGTTGCTTTGGGTTCAGGTCTTGTGTCTTACCGAGGCACCTGACTGTGTGCAATACAAGGGAGATAAACACTGGGTGGCTCTTTTGCCCAAAAGCTTGTGAAAGCAGCTTAGAGACAAAGCCTCCAGGATCCTTGCTTTTTTTACACCAGAGTTTAGGAATTACTCCCTTTTTGGTATTATTTTGATAGTGCTGCCTGGAATATTCAGAGTTGTAAATAAAACTTAGGTTTTTACAGCAAGACCTTTAGCATTGGTGAGCTGCTGTGACAGATCCTCCACATGCAGGAAGCAGCAATGCAAGGTGCATGGTGGAGGACGCACCATGATGGTAGTGTGGTTGTCCATGAGCACTTTAAACTCCTTTCTCAGGGGCTAGGCACTGTGCTGGGTTACAGCCAAGGCAGGAAGCAGTGGTCCCATGTCCCTGGGTCAGCTTCGGGCAGCAGCAGTGGAAAGTCTTTTGTGCTGTTTTGGGACATCATGTCATTGCGGCCAGTCTCTGGATGAGCTTTTCTCCCTGTGTGATCCCATCAGGAGGCACATTGGAAAGGGAAAAAAAGAGATGCTCTTCAGAGCAAAGAAGAGTTGCATCCTATGTTTTGCTTCTGTCACGTGGCCACTGTACAGCTCAGGGTCTGGACGAGGTTTTTTATGTGTATGTTTCAGACTTTGGCACTGTGAAGTTGTTGTATGTGTGTTTCTGATCTGCTCAGCCAAGGCTGGATGGTACCACCAGGCACTGGAGAAGTCAGGAGTAGCAGGGGTCGGGGGACTTCATTCCTGTAAGAGGATCAAATCTGTCATCGAGCTGGAGCCTCTGCTCACAGTGTGGATGGCAGAAATAGCCAGAGGAACAACAAGAAAGATCAGCAGCAATTTTGGGTCCCTCTTTTGTAGGTAGTGCTGCTTCCCAGGTGAGTCCTGCTCCACCTAAACTCATCGAGGAATTGCTGTGCAAGGCCTCAGGCTAACACGGTCCTGGCTGGTGGAGATGTTCCTGAGGTTCAGTGGCCGGGGCATCACATCAAACACACAGGAGTCCCCAGTACCGGCTCCTAAGACTTGTTGTGGTTTTTGGTCTATATCTTGTGTAAGGGATGTCAGAGATTCAGCTGTCCCTGTTCAGTCCTACCTGGGCTTTTCCCCCCACACTTCTGAAGCGGCAATTTCTGGCAGGGCTTCTCCCTAGAGAGGAGACAGCCATCCTTTCGGGATGAAGGAGAAAGGCTTCACCCTGTGCAGAGCCTGCGTGGTGCAGTTTGTGTTCGGGTTTGCAGGGCTGCAGTGAGGAAGGTAAATTGTGCTCCATGGACCTGTCCTGTTGGTGTCATTCGGCTTTTGGTATGAGAGGGGCATTAAATGAGCCTGAATCTGTGTGTGCCTGGAGTGATGAGGACATGGGTACCACTGGCTGATGTCTGACATGGGTCAATTTGGGTGCTTGGGACCAAGAGGAGGTCCTTCGCTGCCAGTGGCTTTGGTCTGGAATATGCTGAGTTTATATATGTGAGATGCCTGAACAGCCAAATCTGGAGATCTCAGAGTTTGTGCTTTGTAGTGAAAGGTAAATCGTTGTGTCTTGGGGATGGGGTGGGAGGGTGTTATTTGAGGGGTAAAACTGAAAGAAACAGGTTTCCTATTTTATTACATGAGAGATATTTTTCCACTAAATTACCACTTCCTAAACTGTGTCCTGTATCCAGCTGTAAATACCCGGATGTGCCATGAAGACGTGGGAAGGTTCCTTGTGGTCACATCCGTGCGATCCGCTCTGTTCACACAATGTTGGGCTGATTTGTTTTATACTTACGAAATTACAGAAATAAAAGCAATTTTACTGGATGACTCTGGGGGCTGTGTTGGGTTTCCTTTGTTGCTTTATGAATTACTCATTTTTTGCCTTTCTTACTCTCTTTGTGGCCGATTTGGGGGACATTTGGGAGCCCATGGAGCTGCACGGGAGTGCCTGAGGGCATTCTTCAGCCGTAAAAGGAGTTGTGCTCACCAGATCAGGATTTCTTGTGGCTTTTCAGAGCAGCCAAACTAGAAATGGAGCTGAGCTTGTCTCTGGCATGGGACAAAGGCGAAATGGAAGGAGTGGCATGATATGACTGTTGGGAATTCTTTAAAGTACCAGCTAATTTGCTCTCAGGGCACAAGAATACAAATAACAGTGCTAATTTTGCCTGGATCCAGAATAGTCCTCACCTTATCTCCCCCAGCTGAGAGAGGAGGATTAAATAAGCCCTGCAACGACCTCCATAAGAAGTAATTATGAAATAAGTAATAATTAAGTAACTTGGCCTCCTGTGGGGTGGCACTGGGCCCCTGGGCTCTGTGTTTCCATCTCCACATTGCTCAGAGCTCTGCCCGTGGTCACGTTTGGAGTGGAAAATCCTGATGCAGCCGCAGGTTGTGTTTTGGAGCAAATCTGAGTTCATGGCAACATCTGCTCGTGGTGTGCTTTTGCTGGGATGTAGCCCTGTGTGCCTCTTCCCAATGGTACAAGCAGGAGAAAGGTGCTGCATAGGGAACCCAAAACCTTTGTAACCCAAAGGGGGTTACAGAAGGGGAGGTGGGACACCAAGGCAAGTGTGAATATTGGGCTCCGGTGTTGGTGCATGATGCTTACCACAGCCATGGCAGTGGTGATCCTCTACAGCCCCTCCTGAGGATGCAGCGCTGTCTCAGCACATAGTAAAGGTAAAACCCCTCCACATTCCCCATGTGATGGTTCATTGCTCCCTGAACCACTGGGCACCGTCACCACTGGGGCTATGCATTCAGAAAACAGATGTTACCCCCAAAGCCCTACCCCACTGCTCCCTGTACCCCATGGCACTGTTCAGCTGCCCCACAGGGTGTGCTTGCCATGCCCCCAGTGGATGCAATGGGCAGCTCCAGCATCACAGGTTCATGTGTTTGCTTTGGCCTTGGCTAAACCAGTCCAAGGTGTTTCCAGGGAGATGTATTGCTGCAGCAACAAGGGATGGAAGTGCTGCTGCTGTGGGGTGAGTACCACCAAAAACATCTGCCTGTGCTGGGCTGTCGCTGCACGGGCCGGGCACAGAGCGGAGCCAGTGCTGCTGGGAAGGAGTGAAGAGAGGTCAAGGACAAGTTAAAATTGGAAAGCAAACTGAACATGCTGTTTTGTAGGGCCTTGCTCTCATCTGCCAGTGTTTTTCCACACTCGCCATCGCCAGCGGGGCAGTGTGAGCATCTCCTTTGGCTTACAGGGGCTGTGGTGGCCAAAGAGCCCCTGAACTTGAAGGGGCTCTTTCTGGCAACCTCAACCACAGCAGGTCCCCTTCTCACCCATCCTCACGTTTGAAGTCTCCTTGCCGCCGCCGTATTCCTCCCATCCGCAGCTTTGCAGCGTGCTGCACGTTTTTGTGCTGAAATTCAGAGCTCGGTGCTGGAAGCTGCCAAGCATGAGTCTGGGTTGTGTAATGAGCTTCATCTATTGCAGTTGCAATTTTCCCCTCCCCCAAGGAGGTTTTGGAGCCGTCTCTGAGAGCTTGGAAAGACCTGGGAGCTTTTATACCTACCACAGCTTCGTTTTCCTGGGTGCGGGAGGGCTTGAGCCCCAACCAGAGGCTGTCTGACCACCCTCTTCGTGCTCCTCCATCCTCTGGGTCTGTGTCCCGGCAAGGATGCGCTCGCATCTCCAAATGCCTCATTGAAAAATGACATTTCTTACATTTTTCTCTTGACAGCCCCAAGCAGAGGTCGAGTTTGTTGAAGGGGCGGGGGGGAGGAGCTGTTTTTGCAGCCATGGATGGAGTCCTGTGCTAACCCTGCGTAGCACTGCCAAGGATGCCCTCGGTGGGTCACCAGCCCTTGATGCCCTCGGGTCTGACACAGCTGGAGCTGAAGGAGATGCTGGATGAGGCCAATCCGGTTGCTGGGGACCAGGCAGCACCAGTTGACTCAGGAGAGCATTTGGGCAAACAGGTCCTGGACATCGATACAGAGGCTTTAGGGCCTCATTTGCTGTCGCTGTTTCCACTTTCCCACAGGCAGCAGAGCAAGACGGGCTGATTTCCTTATCTCTACCTGGTTTTGGCCTCTGTGCCCCGGTGTTGTCCCATTCCCACCTTGCATGTTCCCACATTTGCGTGCTGCTCAGCTCCAGCCTGGCTCAGCGCTGTCTGTGCCCAGGTTCTGCTCCAGCTTAGCTCAAGCTGCTGCTGCTGCTCCTCCAGCAGCATCCTCGCTGTTTGCACCTCGTCACCCCAAGCAGAGCACTCCCAGGGGATTGAAAGTGAGCAAGAGACGCAAGTTGTTCAGAGGAAATGACTGTGTATATCGACAGCATCCTGCAAGCTTGTATCTGCAGGAACCCCCCAGCCCTGAGGTCACAGCTGCTGTGCAGGGGGTTGCACCTTGCGCAGTATAAAAACTCTGATAAAAGCATCTTTCCACTAATTCTCTTTTATCTTTCATCTACATGTTTCAATGATATATTTATTATCACCACAGGTGATGGCAAACAGGAAGAGCTGGCATCAGGACAGCCCAGTGCCTGAGCTGCAGCAGCATCATGGCCCCATGAACTCAGGATCTCTGGGCAGGTAATGTCACAGTTGAAAAGCCCAAGCAGAGCACTTCCCCACAGTAACCACATGGCCGAGCAGTGGTAGCACGTGAAGCCACTATGATTTTTCTCAACATTTGGGTGCCATGGCCAAGAGAGTGCCCCTGTTAGGTGCTAATAGCAGCCCAAGGGAAGACCCGGGCCCTGCGGGTGCTCCTGTGCTGGGCTCTCCTGCTCCCCATATCACCGCAGATGCATCCATGGGGTCCTGGTCCACTCACCAGCTGCAACGTGGCTCCAGGAGATGCTATAATGGGAGATGCATATTATCTCCCAATGGAAAGTATTTTAGCTAAATCCATGCTATAACCATTTTATTGACTCCAAGTACCAGAGTGAAGGTTAGAAGTGACTCTTTTACAAGTCATTTTGCTGTTAAATTTAGCTGTCCTATTTTCATTATCCTCATGGCTTTGGCAAGGGTGAGCAGCCTTCCCTAAAAGGCCTTGTTTCATACAGTAAGTTATTTGCTTCTCTCCTGACAGATATCTAAGCTTATAAGGTTTGTCTGCTCTGCTCAATAGCAGTATCAGCCTTCAATCTTATATGATTAGCATCAGCATTTCATATTTGCCTTTGGGTCGCCATTTGACAGCTTTCCACTTTGCTGAGGCCTGGGGTGTTGGGATGTCATGTCACTTGCAAAGTGGGATCATCTGATTTTGATTCCCAAGCTTCATGGTGCGCCCAAAAGACTCAGATAAATGGGTCAGCAGCTTTTCCCCCTATTTTCCCTATTGCCCAGCAAAGATAATCAATTTGTTCCACTCATTTTGTGGTTGTCAAGTCCGTAAAAGCCTGAGTTGGAAGGTCAGCGTGATGGGCAATTGAACATGGGAGGTGATGATGTTAAATGTCCTGGAAGGGACATTTGTCCCAGCAGGTTAAACTGTTCCAATAACATTTCCCCCTGAAGAGAAGGGCTTTGTCCCAGACTCGGTGGCTGCAGACACCAGTGCATCCTTCCAAGTCAGGGGAAGCAGCAGATGAACTGGGACCCATGGGATGGAGTCTTGTCCTTGTGGGGAGTGCGGAAGCTCTGTGGGCTCCTGGGACAAAACACCCTCTGTTTCCTCCAGAAACAACCCTCCTCAGCCCCAGCGCTCCCCAGGAAAGAGCTCCCCCCTCTCGGGCTGTCTGGTGGGATGCAGTGCCTCTATGGGATCCCCCATCCGCAGCCTCTGTGTTTTTCCCAGGCAATGAGCCAACCCCCCCACAAAGCTTCCCTCTGCAGTGATGTTGCCCCCCAGATTTCAGTGTGGCACACAGAAATCCAGCTCCTTTCTCAGTGATATCCCCCTGAAGCGGTGCCTGCACCACCCTGCTGAGCATCCCTCACTGTGACCTCAGGAAATGCTGGGAATACTGAAAATGCTTCCAAATGTGCCCAGCCCAGCCCCTGGGATCCAGCCAAGACCCAGACAGGGAGCCTTAATACAGGAAGGGGCTTTGGCTCCAAGTTGCTGGGCTGGGGCTTCTGTGCCCACTCCCTCCCCTTTCCCAACCCTTTTACTGGGGCAGCCCTTGGGGGACAGAGGAGGACATGGGTTAGGAACACAAACAGGAGACCCACAGCCTGAGGAGGCTGCTGGGGCAGGAAAGGTGAGACCCTCTCCCAGACCTCCTCCATCTCCATCCCATGGTTGCCTCGAGCCCTGCCCGCAGCCCCTCCATCCCTAGGGAGGGACCGTGCCTGAATAAGGGTGCATCCCCTATGGGCGCATGGCTCTGTCCCCATGGCATGTGGTGGCCCTGCACCCTCCCGCACCCTGTCCCACCCCCAGGCCATGTAGGGCACCCAGCCCAGAGCTTATAGGAAGAGGAAACCCCATCCCTGCGCAGAAGAGGAAACCCGACAGCCCCGATGTGCACAGCTCAACACAGATAGCGTTTTATCTGCTGCCTTTTCCCTCCTGCCTGCAAGCACAGGAGCTGCTCCAGTGGCAGCAGGCACAGCCTGCCCCACAGCACGGTGAGCAGCGGGGCTGGCACAAGGCTGCAGCACAACCCTGGCGCAACCATGGGGCAGAAGTGCATGGAGAAGGTGTCCTCCTTCCTCTTCGAGTATGACACCCCCCGGATGGTGCTGGTGAGGAACAAGAAGGTGGGACTGACCTTCCGGCTGATCCAGCTCATCGTCCTGGCGTACATCATCGGGTAAGGCTCCCCCGCGCCTGCTTTCCCCACAGTTAATGCTTTGCCGCCAGGTCAAAAAGCAACAAAGAGCAGCAACTCCTCTAATCCCAATATCCCAATGCAGGGGGGGGTGTTGTTGATGGCAACACATCCCTCTGGCCGCGGCCACTCAGCCCAGTGTCCCACCATGGGTCTTCCAGGTGGATGCTTGGTCCCCACATTCTCCCCAGAAGCTGCTGCGTGTGCAGGCTGGAGGTTCCATCCGTTCCCAGCCTTGCTCCACACGCGGGGCCCCGTCTCCTCCCTGAGCCACATCCAAACCCTGCTCGAGCTGCTGGACGGTGGCCTGAGAATCTGTTGTTATTTTTATTTTCATGTCTCTGAAGTGAGAGGCCAGCGCAGTGATTTGTGAGACCCAGGCGGCCACAGGCAGCTCCATAAATCTCCCTGTCCACTGCCTGGCCGAGGGGCAGGGTCAGCACAGCGGCTGTGGTCGGGATGGAGCCTCGCTCCACATCCATGGGCTGCTTCGGTTGTGGGAGGCAGCTCCGAGAGCAGCCAGGGTGCATGAGCAGCTGCCTGAAGCAGAGGGGAACAAGCGAGCTCAGAGCCCTATGGAGAAATGCATCCTTGGGTGCCCTGGGCTGCTGCTCCTGCCACAGCAATTCAGTCCCTGTCCTCAGTGTTGGGCAATGCGCTCTGCTGTGGTTAATAACTGTCTTTGCTGTGCTCCCTGAGGAGAAGCAGTGCAAGTAGGCAGCTGTAAGGAGTAGTGCTGCCCATTCCTGCTTTTAGTACTGATCCCCTGGAAAGGGGGAAATCTTCCCATTGCAGGACTTCTGTGTCGCTCCCGCCCTGCTCACCAGTGCTTTGGCTCACTGGGGTAATCCTCATCCTGAACTGCTGCTGAGCCAAGATCTCAAGGATGCTCCACTGCAGAGGGTTTTGCACTGGCCCAGGCTGGTGTTACTGGGAGCAGCACTGGTTCTCCTAAGTGCTGAGCCCATGAGTCCAACAAACCCGGCCAGGGGCTGCTCCTGCGGGGGGAGCCAGCAGAGACTGTCACTCAAAGTACAGCTTCCTAAGGAAACGCAGATGGAGCAACCCAACTGAAAGGAGACAGGAGTGCACAGAAGGGGAACCAGCCTGGGGGTGACGGCCAGGGGCAGAGGGGAGGAGGTTGGCATAAAGCTGCTGTAATGTGGGGGGGGTCTGGCTCCGCTAGCAGGGAGCTGTCTGTGTGTGTGGCTGCCCACAGCCCCACCAGCCATTGGCATCCCCTCACTGCCCAAAGCCCTGCTCTGGTTCCCTGCCTGCACTAAGGTTTTATCTTTGTGAGCAGATTTGGCAGCAAATACTGCTTTATTTACAGTTCCCTCAGCTCTGGTCCCCCTTGGCAGGGGATGCTGGTAGGGATGCATGCCAATGCATGGCTGTGCGGGAGGGATGGGTGGCAGTGCCATCAGTGCAGAGGGAGGACATGGGGCTGATCCTGCTGAAACCTGGTGTTATCCTTGGGGAGAAGCTCTTGTTTCTGCTGATAGGCTGAGATAAGGTGGTATCGCTGCTGGTATGGGCTGAGCCACAGGATGGGGCCAGCGAAGGAAGAGAGCCTGGTCTCTGCCGCAGCAGAGGGTGATAGCAGGGGACTTTTACTGTCTGGGCAGGGCTGGATGTGGCATTTACAGCATGATGGGGAAATGACACTTTGCTGTAACCACAGCTGGGGGGGATTTGCCGCATCCTGCCCTGCAATGGGGAGGCTGTGCTGCAGTGCGGTGCACAGCTCTTTGTGCCCACCTCTGCCAGGGTAAGATGAGGTGGCAATGGCAAAGGAGAGGAGGCAGATTTAGGGAAACACTCTGCCATGGTGCTGCTCAGCTCACAGCCCCGAGGGCACCAGGGAGGTTGCCCAGTGTAACAAGTATAGCCCAGTCTGACACTGCCTTGGCAGAGGAGGACATTGGAGCTGCGGGTCCCAGCTGGGGGGGCAGCAGTGCTGAATTTCTGCTCCCATCCACAGGTACCGGGGCAGATGCAACCCCAAAGGTCCCTTTGCCCCCTGTCTCAGGACGCCATTGGGGTTGCAAGCCAAAAACCACCACCCCTAGGAGGTCCCCATAGCGTCTAGCACCCATAGAGCAGACTTGTGGGCATCACCTGGGGTTCTTTTCCCCCATGTCCATTGCTTGGATGCCGAGGACAGGGGACTGGCATCATGGGCTGTCCTACGGGCAGTGGGACCGGTGCCCGTGGTGATGGGACAAAAAACAGATTGCTGCTTTTTTAGTGCTGGGAGCGCTCTCCGGAATGATTGCTTTGCCCATGTTTATAGTCTGTCTGAGTCAGAGTTAATCCAGCAGCAGCTTGTTTATACCATAGGTTAAATAGTGTCAGGAGCCTGCCCTAATGGATTCATGATGGGTTGGGAAATGCAGGGAGAGCCCTATGCTGGCCACAGCAGTGTCCCCGACCCTGCTCCTCCACCCCTCTTGCACTCCATGGTTCCCTTTGCTGTATGGGGAATGGTGGCCCTAGATGTGAGCCATATACTGACTTACCCCTGTCTTGGCCCTGGAGCACTGGTTTTTGGAGAGTGCCTATGAAATGGATCAGAAGGGTCCAGGTTGCTGAGCGCAGCAATCTGCAAACCCACCACAGGCTTTAATCTCAAATGGCTGATGGCCACACTGCTCCACCAGCCTTCACACACCCTCAACCACAAACGTGTCCCAGTCCTCAGAATAAACAATTCCACTGTGGAAGTCAGGTCCTGCAGCTACTGCATCCCTCAAGCAAAGGGTGGGAGAGCTCAGCATCACATCCTTCATCCAGCCGGAGGGAACTGGCTAATAATTGGTGAGACTTGGCAGAGGAAGCTCCAGTCCACAGTGATGGGCTGGGACTTGGGTTCCTGTGGTCAAGTACCAGTGGCCATGTTCATCACCTCACTTTTCCCTGTCCAGGTGGGTTTTCCTCTATGAGAAGGGCTACCAGTCTCAGGACAGCATCGTCAGCTCTGTCTCAGTGAAGCTGAAAGGCCTGACGCTGACCAACGAGAGTGTCATGGGCCCTCACATCTGGGATGTGGTGGATTATGTCTTCCCACCCCAGGTAAGGATGATGGGAGGATACGAGGGGCTTGCTTTTGTCCCCACAGCTACTTTTCTTATGTACTGGGTGCAGATGGGCTCCTCAGTGTAGGCTTTCCATGGGACCAACCATGACATGGCATCCCTGCAGTGGAAAGCTGGTTGCTCCTCCCACAGACCTCTGCTCACACATCACCCCTGGGGGCATTTGGTTCTTGGGACCCACCACTGTGCTGGCTGTGAGCTCCTTGGCTGTGTCTCCACAGGGGGACAACTCGTTCGTGGTGATGACCAACTTCATTGTCACTCCTGGACAGAAACAAGGAACGTGCCCAGAGGTAAACATCATATTTCCCTTCAGTGGTCTCAGCTTCTGTAATGTGGGGAGGTTGTGGTGATGGCACTGGGGAAACAGTTCTGACATTGAGAGGTTTAGTAAAAGCCTGAGCCTGGCTCCATAGTACCCTTCCTGATTTGGAACTGTTACATGAAGGCTTTTATTCTCCTGAAAACCAGCCAGCATCCCTTTAAGCTTTCTTCCCTTTGTGATGATCAAGCAGAGCAGACTTGAGGCTTAAACAAGAGCATCTGCCTGGAGTTTAAAAAATAAATCTCCCCTTTTTCCTGCTCCTCCCTGTTTGGGAAGTGGTGCATGGATAAGGCTCCGGCTGCAGCAGAGCAGCGTTTCCTACAAGGAAAACACTGCCTGGAGAGCCAGGAGGGACCAAGGGCTGAAACCAAAGGTGTGATGCTGAGGGGTGGCTGCTGCTTTCTCCAAACAGCTGCCGGATGCCGGGCTCTGCGCAAGGGACAGCGACTGCACCAAAGGCAAATACAGCCGCCAGGGACAAGGTACGGCATGAGGCCACTGAGCCTGGCACCGTCGAGGCTGGAGTGTGCCAGGGGTACAGGCTTGGGACCATCAGCTAATGGGGTTTGGGAAGGGCAGCTCCTGTGTGAAGACAGGCTGGGAATGTTGAGGCTGTTCAGCCTGGGGAAGTGAAGCAACGTGGAGACCTCAGAGCAGCTTCCAGTGTCTGAAAAGGCCTAAGAGGATGCTGGAGAGGGACTCTTCATCAGAGACTGTAGCGATAGGACAAGGGGTGATGAGCTCAAACTGAAACAGGGGAAGTTCAGGTTGGAGATGAGGAAGAAGTTCCTGACTGTGAAGGTAGTGAGGCACTGGCACAGGTTGTCCAAAGATGCTCCATCCCTGGCAGTGTTCAAGGCCAGGTTGGACAGAGCCTTGGGCAACGTGGTCTAGGGTGAGGTGCCGCTGCCTATGGCAGGGGTTTGGAACTGGATCATTTTAAGGTCCTTTCCAACACTAACCATTCTATGATTCCTCTTCTAAAAGACATCTGAGCTGCAAAAAGCTCTGCCAGCAAAAGGTTAATGCAGACTAAACCACTTCCCCCAAACTGGTCTCCTTTGGCATTTTCTGAGATATGTTTTAGCAAGGAAAATTCCCAGCTGCTCTCTTGTACAACAGTGCAAGAGAAGCCACTGCCCTAGCTGAGAGGCCACAGCTCATTACTCTTTTTGTAAATAGGTACCAAAGCACTGGGTATTTTGTGCCTTGGATGTCCATGGCAGGGCTGAAGCTCCAACCAACTCCCACCCACCCTGGTGTGAGGCTGGGATTTCCCAGTATCCAGGGGTGTGAGCAGCTTCCTTCCCCACAGGGCTCATGACAGGCAAGTGTGTGAATTTCAACATCTCTGTGAAGACCTGCGAGATCTTTGGCTGGTGCCCTGTTGAAGTGGATGACCATGTTCCCAGGTAAAGAATGATGGTGTTGCTCCATTTTGAACCCCAGTCCCACCTGAGCTGCACCAGCAGCACTCAGTATAGGGCAGAGCAAGATGGGGCTGTCCCCTAACAGAAACTTCCATCCTTCCTTGGTGCTTTCCTGAACCTTGTTGGGATCTTTCACTTAGAAATGGAAGGGATGAGATCACCAGTCTTTCTGGGTCCTGCTCATTCCAGTTTGGATGAATCCCCACCAAATGGGGCTTTCCCTACAGGCCAAAGAGCTGAGTGATGGACACAGGTCAACACTTGTGTTTTTCAGCCCTGCCCTGTTGTCAGAAGCAGAGAAGTTCACCTTGTTCATCAAGAACAGCATCACCTTCCCCAGGTTCAAGGTGTCCAGGTAAGGAGTGGTCTGGGGGATGGCTTCTGCCCTGTTCCCTCAGGGGAAACCATGGGTATATGCACATGTTTGGCATAGAGGATGCTGTCCCTCATCAGTGAGGCCGGGACTACTCTATCTGTCCCACCTCAGCTGGGAGATGTGGTTACAGGAAAGGTTTCTGGAGCTAATGTCTCCTGAATTACCCTCACATGATGCACATGAAAATAGAGTTTCTCTGAGCCTTCATTTTAATTCTCCTTTTTTCTCCCTGAAGACAGTAGTAAAATATTACATTGCACAATGGGGTGCAAGCAGTCAGACAAGCTTGGTGCCCAAAAATGAGTGGAGGTTGCTCTTAACATCACAGTTCCCAGCTGCTTCTGCAATGGGTTAGTGCCTAGAAGGGCTGGCCCCTTCCAGCTAAAGACACACACATGAGAGTGTATGTGATGGCACTAGTCAAACAAATTAACAGGAGCTATTTGTGCTGAAGACAGCAGACTCCTCTTTCTAAGCTGAGCACATCACTGTGCTGTAGCCAAGGTTAAATGCCCTGGCAATCATAATGCTTGGCAAAGTCTTGATCCGACCCCACACTGCACCCCAAGAGGCGTCTGGGAGAGGGGATCCTCACCAGCAGCAAGGAGAGATGGCAGTCAGAGCAAGGATAGGCAGGAGATGGGATGTGATGGAGACAGCAGGTCCTGGGAGGTGAGGGCAGCAGGGCTGGCTGCTGCTGCTGCAGGGTCTGAGCTGGAGCTGGTTGGGGTCACAGGGAAACTTCCTGCCTTTGATCACTGCTGCTGATTAAGCACTGAGCATAAATGATGGGATGGGGTTGAGCAAGGCACAAGTCTTACAAAACCATGTGGTCAGGGAAGCATCAGGGAAGGCTATTTTTAAGCAAAAGAGCAGAATGGGGTGGAAGGAAAGGCATTGTCCTTTCCCGTTTGCCCTTTCTGGAGGATACAGCTAAGTGTAAAAGTTGAGGGACTGAGGAGTCCCACCTGAAAATTGTTAATGCTTGAAGCATTGCCTGGCAAAACCCATGAACTGGTACATGAATGGGAGAGGCAGCTGGGAGAGAAGCTGGAGGCCATGAGAGGATTTGCAAAGCTGAGGAAGAAGGGAGGGGATTGCTTGAATAGACAAGGACAGGCAGGTATGTGCTGTGTTTGGGCAGCAGGTAAAGAGACAAACTCAAAGCAAAGGTGGAAAACATCTGCAGGAATGTTCCTCCATAGGAACATAGTGCAGAAACACTTCCTCCATAGGAGGAGGTTCAGGGGAAATGAATTGCTGATGGGGTGGGAGAAACCAGGCAGGGCTGGAGGGAAAGGGTCTGATGAGCATGTTGGGGAGGAGGTCCTGAACTTTGACATTACCTGGCTTTAGGTTGGTTGGAATAGTAGCTATAAGTCGGACCAGCAGCCTCCAGAGGTCCTTTCCCACCAAAATTACTGAGTTATTCAGATACATTCTCTTTTCATTCCCAGGCGCAACTTGGTTG
This sequence comes from Forpus xanthops, assembly GCA_032466535.1. Classification (NCBI taxonomy): domain Eukaryota; kingdom Metazoa; phylum Chordata; class Aves; order Psittaciformes; family Psittacidae; genus Forpus; species Forpus xanthops. The sequence continues at coordinate 30,644 of JASSUY010005253.1, forward strand.
AGAGTGTAACCAAACAGTACCTGAAGAAATGCACCTACCACAAAGTCACTGATTCCTTATGCCCAGTGTTTGACCTGGGATACATAGTGAAAGAATCGGGTCAGAATTTTACCTTCCTGGCTGTTAAGGTACTTCAATTTCAAGTGATACTTCTTGCTGACATGGGAAAGGGGACACTGGCAGAGCAATCACCCCCAAGCTGTTGAGACAGCACAAGACTTCAAGGACCCATGAGGCAGTGTCAGAATTAGCTCTTAAAGATCATGAATCTCCTTGGACATGGTCTAATATTTAAGCCTTTCTTGGAATCTCCCCTGTAAAATTGACAGGATTTGACTTCCTGGCAGTAAATCCAGGGTCTAGTTCGGTTTAATTTATGCATTGAATAACTAGAGGTGCGTGGCTAAATCTCATCCGACTGAGTTTGGAAACCATGGTAAAACATCAGTGGTCATCGCACACTGCAAACTGTTGCCTTTCCCCAGGCACAGGGTGCAGATCAAGAACAAGAGGGCATGAATTTAGATGTGTATCCAATGTTTAGCACGGAAGTAAGTGCCTCCACACAGGGTGATGTATAAGGCACAAAGCCAAGGCTGGCTAAAAGGGCTGAGGCAAGCAGTGAGGTCCACGTGGAGAGCCAGGACACCTCATAGTATCAAAAAGGGCCATGTATGAAGATGGAAAGCATTTCTCCATGTGGGCCAGATACAAGGAGGGGCAACATGATAACTTCCCTCTTGGCTGCAGGGTGGAGTGGTGGGCATCACCATAGACTGGAACTGTGACCTTGACTGGCCCATCCGGCACTGCAAACCCATTTACCAGTTCCATGGCCTTTACAATGATGACAGTAATGTTTCACCAGGCTTCAACTTCAGGTAAGAAGACCCCTGTTAACTCTCCAGGCAGAATTCGTAAGTGACATCTTTGAGGATGCCACAGCACTCAAGGGATGGTGCAAGATCAGGTACTGTTCTTCCAAACACAACCTTTGCAGTGCCAAGCAGCAGTGCTCCTTTTAGAATGGCATGAGAAAAGTGGTAAGCCATCCTTTGGCCTCAAAATTACCCCGTTGCCTTTCTCTGTGACTCTCCTCCCCCTTGCAGACTCTCATGCTCAGCTGAGCTCTAGAGAAGCCCCTTGAAAGACTGGAGATGGTGCAGGGTCATCTTGCATATCCCCACGCTTCGAACCATTCAGCCTCAGTTATGAGCTGCTGATCCAACTGCTGCTTTGTGTGGAGCTGCCACTAGATCTGCACTAATATCTGCTGTCACACAGCACTAGGGGTCATTGGGTACCAGCACAAGCAGAAGCTTGAACTCCAACTTGAAGGCAGGAAAACTGAGGCACAGAGGGAGAGCTGCCACCAGCTCAGCTCCTTTAGGGTCTAAGGAGAGGGTCAGGAGCAGATCTGTGGCAGCACATCCCCAGGTCTTTGTCCTGCTCTGGAGGCCCTGATGCTGTTGAGTTGCAGGGGGCTGTTAGACACTCTGGCAGGCCACTAAAGCTCACCATCCAATTGTGCAGGTATGCCAAATACTACAAGGAAGATGGGGTGGACAAGAGGACACTCTACAAGGTGTTCGGGATCCGGTTCGACATCCTGGTGAACGGCAAGGTAAGGATGGCCAGGCCCTGGGTTCATCCCTGGATACCCAGGATGGCAGTGCCACATCCTCAGAAAGGTACCAGCACTGTAACACAGCCCTGGGGTCTCGTGGGGCCAGGAGAACCAGTGTGAGTGGTGTACTTGGGTGCTGTCCTGATCACAGCAGCCTTGGGGAAGGACCAGGGAAGGGAAGATAGAGAGGAAGCCCATTTTACAGATCACGTCTATCAGCTGTGGTTTGGGCAGTGGTTTGGTCCAGAAAATATCATGATTTGTTGGAGGAAACTATGAAAAGTCAAAATTTTTCTGATAATTCCAAAAGCTGAATATTTGCCTTTTCCTATTTTGTCTTTTTCTCCCTGGAGAAAAGGCTTTCCTCATTATTTTCCACTGGGAATATTTAAAGGGGGGGTGTATGTATATCTCTGTGTGTGTATATGTATGTATATATATAAAAATGTATAAATAAATAGATAAATAATGTAGGAATCAAGGTAATTTCAATTTATGTCAGCCTAAAACCAGCCTACCAGATTTTTCTGTTTGGCCTATGAACTTAAACTCAGCTCTTACCCAGATCCTTTTTCTGTGCTGTGGTTCTGGTTTGGGCTGCTGCAAAGGCACTTTAGCTGAACCCTACCTACAGCTCTGGCCCCCTTTTATTACCTTTTCCCCTGGGCTGACTGTCACATATCATCTATTTTCTCTGGTTTTATTCAGGCAGGCAAATTTGACATCATCCCGACCATGACCACCATTGGCTCTGGCATTGGTATTTTTGGAGTGGTAAGTTGAGATATTTCCAAGCCTTTCAAATTATTCTCCTTGCCTGTGAGGCAGAAGTGACCCTCATTTGTGGGGCAAACTGGGACAAGCTGGAAGTACAAAGTGGCACGAGTGATGTGGCAGGGCAGCTCCGACCCTAACTGCTCTTTAATTTAAGGCCTCTGTCCTCTGCGACCTGCTCCTGCTGCATTTCCTCCAAGGACGGGATTATTACAAGCAGAAGAAATTCAAATACGCAGAACAGGAGCCTGTAAGTAACAGCTCTACAGAGGCTTTTGTGGGTGTGTGAGTGGGGATGTGTGCATGACACAGCATTCATACTGAGGAGCAACCAGGTGCCTTCCTGAGCTAGTGGGAATCCCAAGCCCTTGGGACTGTCAGAGACTGGGATCCATGATTGTCCTTTCCAAAAGGAGACATCTTCTGTGTGTGACTCACTGATAGCAGCTCTATTCCCTCCTTTTATGCACAGATATTCCAATATCTGGTAACACTTGCATTGCTTTAAGGGAAGCAAGGGCGAGCCAATGCTTTAGGAAACTGGAAAATGTACCCTCTTCTGCTTCCTGAGAACACCTTCATGACTGAGGGATGTTTTGTGGCCTTTCAGGCATGGAAACAGCTCCCCTCAAATTCATCTGAAAGCATGCTTATACACTGGGGGTTAGAAGCTGCTATTCAACATGTTTCCTGACATTAGTAAGTGGTGGGTCTGTGAAGGACTCACTGTTTTCTCTCATTTAACCCCCAGTCAAAGTCACATAAGAAGGAAAAGAAGCTGGACAGCGCACAATGAGAGGTGAGTGGTGTTTCTCCAGCCCTGGTAATATACAGCATATGGGTCTCAGGGCTATCCCAAAGCCCCTGGGAAGGCAGCAGGGCTCCAGGGAAGGCATGGAGGAGATGTGAGCTGTAGGCTACAATGTCTAACCGGGGGTCAGTAGCTCTTCCCAAGGCAGGAAAGAGCACAGGGCAGCACTGTGTGCAGGATGTGGGACTGACATCACACTTGCAATGGCAGCATCACTTGAAGAGGGGCAGTGCGGGGCAAGACACCAGAAATCACTGTGCACCTTTCTCTCTTGGCAGAATCCACATTGACTGACAGACCTGCACCACCTTCTTCCTTCTTTTCTCCTAAAACATGGTCATCATCCCCTGTCACCAACCTGCATCAGCTCCAAGACCAGCAGGAGCAGCATCTGATACCAGCTCAAGTGAACATGGCACCCTGCAGCCAGGGCAGGGTCCGGCCGGCCCAGCACCCTGCCTCTGGTGGGGCACACTGCAATGCTCAGGGTGATTTAAGCTAAGGGACCCTCAGGGCCCTTCACCAGCACTGCTACACCCTGCCTTGTGCGCTGGGGCTGTGCTAGGGCATCCTGCACCTGAAGCCTCCAGGAGATCATCACTGCCTCTCCTTCCTCAGCAGCAGTCCTGGACAACTCCAAATTGAGAAGGGGAAGGAAGGAGAGCAGGCGAGAATCATTCCCAATCCCTCAGTATGGGAGAAAAAAACGGTTATTTTGTAAGGATGTATTTTATTAAAGAAAATAAACCTTTAGTTTTTCTACTACATCCCTTTGAATGCCCATGCTTGCCCAGGGTGTGGGGTACGCAGTGCTTTGTGGCATGTTGGGGGGGTTGTGCACACAAAGCAATCCTATCAGTTGAGCTGGAGCACGAGGCTTTCTGTGAAGGCTCCCCTGGGCTCTGACCTCCCCTGCAGGGCCCCTGGGCCTCTGGCCACGAGCAGGGGTTGTTATCAGGGCTATCACTTGGGTTTCCTCCTAAGACAGGCTGGCTGGCGGAGAGCACTGGCACACTGCCGGCCATGGAGAACTGCTGCCCTGAGCCAGCTCTCTCTCCTGCTGCCCACAGTGGTCAGTGTTAGCTGGTCAGAACTAACCTGCTTAGCCTTATCCTCACCCTCACAAGCCAGGTCTCTGCACCCTGGATCACAGCTTCCCCTCCCTGAAAGACTTGCGCCGCTCAGCATGTGCAGTTGGATCCAAGCTCACATTGCTATGAGCAGACCCTGTCCTGTGCTGCTGGCTCTGATCAGTTCTCTAGAATGCATCAGCACAGGCTTTCCACAAAGTCTCTCTCAGAATGTTGTTTTGCTTCCCCTGGAGGAAATTTTGTCTTGGTCACTTCAAAACTGTATCCCAGCTGCTGTGGGAAAGTCAGTGAAGAAGGCATAGGGATTGCTCTGCCTGTGGCTCTAACGCCGCTGGCTGTGGTGAGGACATGAGCCTGTGGGATGGATGCACCATGCTGGGCTTGTAGGGGCACAATGGCACAAGCCACAGGCAGTTCCAGATGATATATGGTCATAAGCTCAACAAGAATTTCAAGCCACACGCCCCCCAGGGGGAGAGCATCTGTTCTCAGAAGGATGCCTCAGCTTTCACAGGCAGGGTTTATTTTAAGATTAACTCTTTGGCAGTTTCGTCCTTTCTCATGATGTGTAAGAAAGATGCCAGGTGCTTATACTAAAGATGCATTGATGAAGGTGAAGATAAACTCCCTGGTCTCTGGGGGAGCCCGTGCTGTTTTAGTGGGCACCAGCAGAGGCTGGTGGCATCGCTGCTCTCCTGCACCACTCAACGGAGATAAAGCGCTGCACAGTCACTGCCAAATGTAATGGCGCAGCTCTCCAACCAGCTGCAACCAGCAGAGGGAACTGGGAGACCGTTTCACGCAGAGAAGCCTGGGGAAAACTCAGCTGCTAAGGATTAGCTGGAGAGAAGCAAGAGCGTTCAGGTAACCTTTCACATCCACTTAAACTGGGTCAGTCCCCAGTCATAGCTTAACCAGTGCAAGGCTGCAGGCAGAGAAGGGTGTTGCTTCTGCCAGCTTAATCTTTCAAGCTGCTTGTAATGAAAAGCCCCTACTCTTTCCTAGGAAGTATTAAAAGGCAGAATAGGAAATTAAGAAAAATGATACTTGTAAATGATCCCCTGTAGTTCCTATTCAAAACCTCCGAGTTGGAATCCCTAGAAGTCCCAAGATTGCTTTAAAAATCGTAGGAGGGTTTATTTTCACCGCCTTGTTTGTTTTTTTTTTAAATGCACCATCTGTGGCAGTCCTTTCCTTTGCTTTTCATTCATTTGTGCAGTCAGCAGAATGAGACACTGTAATTCCCATTCTTTCACCAAAACCAGCTCCTTGCCTAAGTCAGCATCCCAGAGCCTGTGGCTTTCAGGTGGGTGCCATGCAGACCCACTGCTGTCTGAAGGAAAACCAAGCAATTGTCTGGTTTTAACATACAGTTGTCCCTTCTGTGGCATGAAAAGGCAGGGAAAGGCCATGGCAATGGTTTCTGTCCCTCCTTTTGGCAGAGGGGCTGGAGCTGGGGCACAGGGGTGGGAGAGGAGGGAGGAAGGGCTGGTCTGCTCAGCCCCATGGGGAAGCCTTTTGCTGTCATTGATGCTCTGTTTCAGTTCGCCGAAATTCAAGCAGAATTACTGAATGCAGGATAGCACACAACATCTAAAACACTGATAAATAGAATTAATCGCAAGTTTATGATTTGCCCTGAGAAAGGCTGCACCCTGCAGTGTCCTGTGCTGCTGCTGAGCTTGTTGTATGGAGGTCTTTCAGTGCAAATCCTAGCAGGAGGTGTGGGAGACCAGCAGGACCATACTCCTATCCTCTTCCTTTGCCCTGTTCTTGCTCTTAGGATCAGGGAAGAATTTCCTGTGCTTGGCATCTGTTCTGGTCAGAAAATGACTGCATTTGAAGCTGTTACAGAGCAGCCAATGAACTCTGCTGCTCTGTGACTCCTGAGCAGTGAGCTAAAGTGTCACAGAAACCCAAAGGGATTTGGCTATCACGTGAAGACTCCTTCAATGACAATTTGCTGTGTTGCTTCCTATTTATTCTGTGGCAATTGAGGGTTGGGTTGGTTCGGTGTTTATTTTTTAAACTCCTTGTTCAGTTGCATTTTGGTTTTAACACAGTTATCTAGCTAATGGAAAAATACGAATTGAAAGGGAACCTTAAGTAAATCAAACACTGCCTCCTGTCCTTTCGGACAGAAAACACACAAGAAAGAATATGTATTCTCCAGCTAATCATTAGAATATATAATCTCCAGCTAATCAATCTCCTTATCATTACAAACACCAACAAAAAGCCCTGTTGTCAGGGTCTAATAGAGGACTCTTGCACCAGACATGGGTGCTAGATGCCATGAGTGCAGGGTGACTATTACCATTTCACAGAATGGAAAACCAAGGTACAAGCAAATAATTACTGAACATGCATGCAAATGTGGTGAGCAGATTCTGCCTCTGAGGAGATATTGTTATCTGTGAAAGTTCCCAGGTTTTCATCCCTCAGGCGTGGTTACTCTGACAGAAACCAAATGGCACAGATATTCCAGAAGAGCAATTGCAGAAAAACTTACTTGGCAGCAATTATGCTGGTTAGTGATGATGCAGGGATGAGGAATTATATTTCAACCTCTGCAGAGCTGGCAACATTTAATCATTATGTTTGTGCACAATTCCCAGCACAATGGGGCCCTGATTTCCACCTGGGCCTTCCAGACACTCTAACAATGCAAATTAAGAATTAAGAACACTGTGCAATCTCTACTATCTTTAAGCCCACTCATTCATTCTCTGGCACAGCAGAGTCCCTTTTATTTCTGAGCCAGTCCTCCACTTAGGATATTAATGTTTTTTTCCCTAAAAAAAAAACACTTGCCTTTCTGGATGCAGTAATTCCCTTTCTCTTCTGATGTGAGAAAGCATGTTTTCAGTCAGATATAAATCCTCTGGCTGACACACAGTGAAACACTGATAGGAACATCTGTGTCCTCCCAGCTCTAAAGGATGCTTTTATTTCCATCTGTCCCAAATATATGCATTTTTGGGCTAGATTGTGCTGCGAGGCAAAAGGACCATCTCTGTCAGTAGAGCACTAGACATCTGCAGTTCAGTCAGCACTCATACTCCCGGTGACAGTACGGTTGTTACAGCTCATTTTCACTGCTGACAGCTCTGCATTAATTATGCCACGCTATTTTCTTTTGATTTCTTTGGTAAAGATCTATTTCTAATTGCTTTATTGCCTTATTTTAGAAAGTGTAAAAGCCAAAAGTGTTCAACTGGATTCTGAATATAGCAACAACACAGTCAAATGATGGGTTTTTTAGAGGAGGTGAATCAAGATCATTCCAGTTAACAGAGCTCTGCCCCCTGGTACCAGGCATGGGTCCTGCTCAGCTTTATGGCACCAGAAGCAGATTTAGTCCAAGTTGTTCTTAGAAGAATTGATGGGTTCAACTCTTTTTTCACCTAAACATACTTGTGAAATGCCTGGGGAAATGTCAAGTCTCCCTCTCACAACTGTAACTCAAGGACAGGCTAAAGAAACACTCTCCTAGTCCCTGCGCCCAGAAAACTCATGGGAAATAACAGGTTCCAAACAACTACATCTGATCATTATTGAACAGAAATACCAAAGTCTTCTGTTAATATTGTTACGGACATCATGGTGCAAGCATCAGAGACATTCGGGGCTCTTTTTTGCACTGGTTATTGCTGCTCTTTAGTGCAATCATCTGTGTACTATGAAAAGTGAAACTGAGACACATGATCTGTTGTTGCTCTCTGGAAAAACCTGCAGGTTCTGACTGGGAGTAGCTAACCAGGTTATTCCATTTGGTCAAGTGCTAGTAGTCTCTGCCAGAGATGACAGTTTCAGACCCTGATGCTGGTGCTAAAACTGTGCTGTAGACGTCACTGGTGATTTAAACTGCCTGATGCTAAAGGAGACAGGTCCTTAGGGGACAATCCTCAGCACTTTCCTACAGTCAACATCTTCTAGGCAACTCAAAGCCAAATGTGAATCAGTCCAAATGACTCTGAAACCTTTGAAAATACTTCTCAGCAGTAGTTACAGCAAGAGGAAAGAAGAATTTTACTCATTGCTCAAGAGATGCTAAGTTGAACCTGTGTGAGCAAGGTCCTCCTCGATTGAATTGCAAGCCCATGTGAAATACATCAGTACTTTATTTTATGCATATTATGGCAACTCTCATGCCCTGAAGCCCTAGGAACAGTCTCTCCATAGACAGCCATTTCCTGGATCCTAGGCTCTTCTACATGGGCATCCAAGGAGATTGCTGGGGGTTTTACTCCCCAGAGCTTGAGGAGGCTTTATTTAGCTCATGGATATATCCAGAGTCCACCATGGCCAACAAACAGCCCAGAAGCTCAGGCTGGTGGCTGTCTTGAGATAATATCTAATCAGTGATCCTTAGCTAATATCTAGAGGTGCTGGAAGAAAGCAACATCTTTGGAAGCCTATGGCAGTGGGGTTGGAACTAGATGATTTTAAGGTTCTTTCCAACCCTAACTATTCTATGGTTCTAACTTGAGGTCACAAGGCACTCTGCTGTCCTGTTTCAATCACAGAATTGTTTAAATTGGAAAAGACATGGAAGATCATCGATTCCAACTCTTTACCCAGCACTGTACTTCTCTGGGCAGCCTGTTCCAGTGTTTGACAACTCTTGGTGAAGACAGTTTCCCAATATCCAGTCTAATCCTCCCCTGCTGCAGCTTGAGGCCATTTCTCTTGTCCTATCGCTTCCTATTTGGGAGAAGAGACCGACCTCTACCTCACTATAGCCTCCTTTCAGGTAGTTGTAGAGAACAATAAGGTCTCCTCTCAGCTTCCTTTCCTCCAGCTAAGCAACCCCAGTTCCCTAATGATTAGTGTCTCTTAACTACATTTTGATGCTTCTCTGAACACAGTGACAACCTGAGTCAGGTTTTTTGGGATGGGAAACAAAGTTGGTAGTAAACCACAAGCTGCATTATTAATACGTTGAGTTTTTCTGATGTATGAAACCCGTGGTAAGAAATACATTTGTTTCTAAAGCAGAGGATTATTTGAGACCCACTGGACGGCATTTTTATCTGCTTGTTGTCCCAGCGGGAAGGAGCAGCAGTCTGCAGTGGGTTGAGTCAGGATGTGGATTTAATCCAACTCTTGCTATCAGTCTAAAGCCAAGATCCCCTGGTGGGGACCCTGCCTGTCACAGCGGAGCCCAACGAGCCTGGATGAGAGTCACTTATCACAAAATCAACATCCTCAATGAATCCCACAGGAAACACACTTCACAGCTGGGTGCAGGGCTGCAGTGGGAACCCCTCGACCCAGGGGCAGGGTCAGCTGTGAGCCAAGTAGGTAAAAGAGACTGGGAGGGAAATATAAAGCCAAGGCATGAGTCATAAAGCATAGGAGGACATCGGCTCGTAGGAATTCCTTGAGCAAAGGCAGCGGAATTAGCTGGCATGCACTGTCCTGCGTTCAGCCTTAAACCACGACGCAGTGTTTCTGCCCACTGCCTTCAGGCTTCAGAACATGCTTGTACATAGAGGTCAGGGCTGACTGTTAGAGCCTTGATGAGGGGACACCGTCCCATGCCAGCACCCCCGAGAGCAATTCCACCCTGCCCGGGACGTGTGAGGTGTGCTCCCGCCGCTGCCATCGCAGTGCCAGAGGAGAACACGCTGCTTTGGCACCAGGAGAACCATCCACAGCTCGGCCACCGGTGCCCCGGGGAGCAGCCAACTCGCTGCCTGTCCGCACACCAACGGGCTGCCTGGAGCCACTGCCCCAGGCCCAGCGGAGCCTGCTTATACCGGCAAACCCCCCCCCTCCCCGTTAAAAGCCGGGAACCTGTCCCCAGCCCCTGCTGTTCTAGTCGGACACCACACAGCCCCGAAAAAGGGCTCTTTTACCCCAAAACGCCCGCCGGGGCAGAGCACGCCGGCAGCCCCAGCGCCGCCTCACCCTCCGGGGGAGCCGCCGGCGGGAGGCGCGGCCGGTGCCAGCCAATGGGAGCGGGCGGGGGGCGGTTCCTTACGCCCCACGGGCGGGGGCGCGCGGGGCCCGT
>JASSUY010005254.1:0-15484 GCA_032466535.1 Forpus xanthops
TTCCCATTTCCCCGGGACTGGGGAAGAAAGAGGGGGGAGTGAGCAGAACTGTTTGAGGGGCCTCAAACCATGACACCATCCTATAATGATTCTAGGATTTCAGTTACTCTTTCCCCAGTAAATATATTACTGAAAAAACTTCTTCATTCTTACTAATCTGGAAGCAAACAGGAAAAAACCCACAGTTGTGTTTAGCCACTACTGCGGTATCAATGATAGGGCTCTCAGATGGTGCATGTTTTCAAAACTTGTGTTGGTTTCTATCAAATCATGGTAAACTGCACCAGTTAAAACATACTTTTTTCCCCAGAATCCAAAAGTGTCTTTCTTTTTTCTTCTAGGCTATTTCTGCATGCTTGTTTCATACAGTCACTAAATATTAATAAATGCAATTAAAAGGAAGTAACCAGGCTTAATCTGTATTCTCTTCCTGCTTGTTAAGGATTTATGTATTCATGTGTTTATTGAGATGCTGTGCAATAGAATATGTTTGACAAAACATAGCTCGCAGTATTCATTGTCATCCCTGAATTACTTCTGTTATCATATGTGGGAACCATGTAGGGAAAGGGAAAACAGGGAAGAAATCTTTCTTTGCAGGCTATACTGTCTGCAGAAAGCCAGCCTGAGTTCTTATATGAAGATTTACGGGTATATTATTTGATTATTTCTATGAACCTCTGATTTTTGATAATCCAGTAGAACTACCTTGCTGTCATGTTTTTCATTTTTATTTGGAGTACAGAGTAGGTCAGGTACAACTGTTCTATCATGGTTTCTTTACCTACCTGTTCACAGTTACTCTAAGCCTCTTTCAGCACTGCAGTGTGATATTTCTCTCTCGTGCTTCCTTCATTCAGTCATGGAAGATTTATGTTATTTATTAAATTCAGGGTTACTTTTTTAATACTGAAGAAATGAATACATTCTATTTTCTGTGTGAAAAGTGTGCTTTGTATTTGGGGCACTGAAGCAGAAGGCAGTTAAGGCTGGGGGTGGCTTTTAATTCCAGTGGGAGTTCATTACAAGGCTTTGGAGATGCCCCACAGGAGATTCATGTCTTGCTTGAATGATCAGTATATTTGCAACAGATAGTTGCACTGCAATGAAGAAACAAAGGTCTGAACTATATGTCCTCATTTTGGAGATTTAGTAACCATCACCTCCTTGCTTTTACCAAGATGTCACTGATAAACCACAACTGGGAAAGCAGTATACAGCTTTTCTTTGTTACTTGAATATTCCTAGGCTTTGTGGCTGAAATCCAAGGAAAGAGGAATGCACAAACCTAGCAGACTCAGAAATCTGGTCCTCTGTCACCTTGGTAGCATTTCAGAAAGCTGTTACTGAACCCTGATCTTCTGATTTTCAGCCTAAATATATTTAGTACCCAGTTCACATCAAATCGTTCTTTTGCCAGCATTGACTTCTGCCTCACTCTTTCTATTTACACTCAGGTATTCATAGGCAAGAGTTATAGCTGATCACAAGCTTTGCGAGGGTAAGCTGAACAAGCAGAGTTCCGTAAGATGGACTTTTCATTCACCTAATTATCTCTGTGAACACTGGAAGCTCACAGGCATCCTGCCACTGAGTTTTATATGCTGATCTCTGCCATCCTCTTTTGAAAAACTCCTGGCTGCTGTTATGTATTAGCTCCTAAGTGTATGAACTCGAAATCATAATTAATTTATTTCCGCTTTTGAGGTAATTTAGGTTTCTTTGGATGGAATCTCTCCTTCTCTGCTGATAGTACCTTCCTCAAGCAAGTTTTAGGGAGTCCCATTCCAATGTTTTATGCCAAAGGTGTTTAAGATTAAACTGCTCCTGAGATCCTCTTTGAGGGACCACTGGTAGTCTGCTTCAACTCCCATTAATATAAGTGTTGAAATTTTTTTTTTAGGTTCTTTAGCCATCTTGCAGTTTCTGTCATGCTGGTTTATATCAGTTTGCCATATGGCACTATGTTCACTGGTTTTATGAAGACTAAGTACATTTCACTTCCTCACAGGACAATGAGGAATAGCTTTAATCTGGCAGAGGGAAGATTTAGATTAGACATTAGGAAAATACTCTTTACTCTGTGATGAGGCCCTGGCACAGGGTACCCAGAGAAGCTGTGGCTGCCCCATCCCTGACCTTGTTCAAGGCCAGGTTGGATGGGGCTTGAAGCACCCTGGTCTAGTGGAAGTTGTCCATGCTTGTGGCTGGGGGTTGGAACTGGATGAGCTTTAAGGTCCCTTCCAATGCAAACCAGCCTGGGATTCTGTCATTGTATAAAACCAGCTTCTTCCTTCTCTTCCTCTACCATATGGCCTCCACAAAGAAATTAGTAATAAATTATCTCAATTTTAAAATTCCGTGTATTTTATGTGAGCCATAGATATTTGGCTAACACCATTTCTGGCAGAAATTACACATTCACCTATAAATTATCCTGGCAAATGTCACTCTTGGAATATTGCACATTGTCAGCAACAGAAAGAAATGTATTTTTGCACACAGGAAAGGAAATATTTCTGGTTTGCTAAGGGGAAACTGAGGCATCAAGTTGTTAAAAGACTTTAAAATTCAATGCAGAAATTGTTCCAAATCTTTTTAGAGTCTTTGCAGCAAGAATACTCCTAAGTGTACAAATAAAACCAGTCAATGATGTTCACCTTTCAAGTCTTGAATGCTGGTGATCTATAGTGGCACACATCATAGCTCATAAATTATGAGGGTTGCCAAACAAATGCTCTTAAATACAGTTTGCAAAATAACTTGTACAAATTTCAAAAAGATTAAAAACTGTTCAAAGCCTGTTGGGTAATTCACAACAAATTATTTGCTTGGCTGACCACAAATCCTCTTAGAAGTTATCTAAGACTTTTTCCACAGCTGTTCAGGTTTTGCCATTTCTTATCAGGTTGCCAACATGAAGACATTTTAACTATTGCTAAGACAATAGTACCACCACCACCAATTTTGCATGGACAAGACATTTCACAAGGTAATAACTACCAGTCATTTCCAACTAATTTCTCAAAACTCTCTAGTGGATTTGAGCTGATCTAAATCACTGTGTCTTTGTATTTATTCTAGTTTCTAACCCACCTACATTTTTTTATCCCTTCCCCTTTGAAGTCAGAAATTGGGAAAACTTAACTGAAACTTAGAATCTGCAATTTGTGCATATGGTTTACTATGTGCCCTTTCCCAGCTGTCATTGTATTTGCCTTCTTCATAGCACTATTCCTTATCTTAAAATGAAATTAATTTACTCCTTCATCTCTTTTCCTCAGTCTTGGTTTTCCTCCTCGCAGATAATTTCTTTCTCTCTCTTTACTCAATGAGATTTCAAGTCTCTTCACTCTTGTACTTTTTTCTCTGAGCATTTGAAAAAAAATGTCCTTAGCCTTGTCACTTGTGTACTCCATTAAAGGCATCTGTCATTGGGTACCCCGTGATGTGGGGGTTTATTTCTTTGGGTTTTATTTGTATTTCCCTGCTGCTTTGTTTGAAGTTGTACAATTAGGGGTCACTAAAAATACCTAATTCTTAACAGTCTTTGGGTTTATCTCTATGGCTCTAAACAGGCTTGCAGGCTGATTAAGAGTCCCAAAGCAGTATATCAAGATATGGGAAATACTCAAAACTCCTCATTAACATTTGCTTGGTTTTGTTAAATGAAAAGTAATTATGAGCACCATTGTGTCATGCAGGTAATCATTATGTTGAAAATGTCTTTGGGAAATAAGATAGCAGATCAGAGCAGAGCATTAAACTGTCTGCATCTGTTTGGATACAATAACTATAATCACAGCCAAGAGACCCAAATGGCTCAAGGTGCAAGCAATTTTCTACTATTTTTCCATTTTTCTACTTTCTGGCATACAAGATCACAGAATCATAGAACAAACTAGATTGGAAAAAAACCTCTAAGGCTATTAAGGTCAACCTTTATCCCAGTACTGCCACATCTACCCCTAAACCATGTCATCATTGTGATTGTATAAATGTGGGAAGAAGCTGTTGTGTTTCTTTCCAGTGGAGTTTTTGTTTAAGCTGCCCTATTCCAAATAATGGAATAAAAAGCATTAATGGTGGTTACATTAATAGCATTTGTTTTCAATGTGCTTTTACTGTCCTTTTAGTTTTCCAGAAGGTGAATATTTTCTTGTGATCCCAGTCTCTCTGAGGCTGAGGAATCTTTCGGAATATGCTCTGGTTTTCCCATGGCCTTTCCTTCCACCTGGAAGAGGGGACAGAGCATGCTTGAGGCTCACTTACAAGCCTCAGGTCAGTCTGTAATAGCTTGAAACTGGATCAGATTTAAGAGATCCTGGTAATACAAGAATTTAAGACACTGGGCCTCTTCTCATTACATTCTTCAACCCTGCCCCTGGACAGGCAGTTTCATTAAGTAAAATCAGTCTAAGCAGTGCCACATCTACAAATTTAGTTAGAGATTATTTATGAATTCAGGGGCAGAAAACAACCCACAACACTCAAATTTCAGTTATTTCTATCTTTTCTCCCAAATTTCAGCCCGTCATTGTTAACTGAGATTATACATCATCATTCTTCACTCCTCCACCCTTGTTTTCTAATGGGCCACAAAACTTGCATTCACCTCTTTTGTCATCCTGATACACACAAGACATTTGTCTCATTTCTTTTCAAGCAAAAGAGACATGCAGACAGAACTGTGTGCAGTGGATTCTTTGCAGGCTGCATGCAAGGGTCTCTGAGTGATGCACTGCTTTTCAGTAAAGGCTCTGAATTCTTTCACAACACATCTGTTACTCTATCCATTCTCGATCAGCCATATAAAGCTTGTTTTGCTCTCATCTTACTCAAGAACTTTGAAGCTATATTTCATCCTTCTGATCTAGCTGTCTAATGCTTTGCTTTCCCCCCAGAGTACAGGCATTTGATGTGCCAATGGAAGTGATAGATTTAACCACAGGGCATGATGTATGCAGACAGTAGGTGTCTTGCAGTTTTCAATGACATCTATCACCTTTTTCCCCGTACACAATGTTTATTCCAGTGGGTCTTTTTCACAGAATTTAGTCAGCTTGCAGAGCTGTTTTTATGATGCTGCACATCCTAATGCTATGTATCACTTCTTACCCAGGATTACAGTAGAAGTGAGTCTTCCATAAATATCTCAGGGCACAGGAAAAAGCTTGAATTTAGCAAAGACAACATCTGCTAAAATTGGATGTCTATGTCATATTCTGTATTGTGTATTGGTTCTTGATGCATTGTATTAAATTGCAGAAGTGCCACATCAGACCAGCTATGCTCTGGCATGCCTCTGTTATGTGGATTTATTCCCTTTAATATTTAAAGATTTCTTTGGCTTTCTGTGTCTCTGCATTCCTGACCAGAAATGAAGCAGCAGTTGACTTGCGTTTTGACTCCAGCAGGCTGAATCACGGGTAAATAAGCCCTTCATTCCATGCTTTACCAAATGCAAGCAAGAAAAGTGAATGTATACGGTGACCATTTTGCACATATGTTGGGGTTTTTGCAGAAATTATTTACCAGGGAGATCTCATTCACCTCAAACATGCCACCTTCCAAGAATCACACTGTTTACAAACTCTAAGATACTATCACAGCATGGCATTTCAGCTGCTTCTGTCACCCAGCTGCCTGCCTGCAATGTGGACAAAGCCCAGTTGCAGACGTGTGATGTTGCACAGAAAGCCATCTACTTTATGTTCTGTTATTGCACATAAATCAAGTTAAAAATCCACTTCTGTTTTTCCATTGTTGTCACAGGGTGGGTGGAATTCCATTTGTTTGTCTGCCCCTTCCAGCTCCTCTTCAAGTGCATGCTTACTGCTATTTCCCCAGCAAGTGTATTTTAGAGTAATTGCTACTTTTATTTCTTTTTGAATACCAGTTTTGAAGCATGGAACCTGCACTGGTTTTGGTGTGACAGACTCAACTCCCTTGAGTTATAAGACCAAATAGAGAAAATTCTGCCTAGGAAAGCCTCATCAACTTCAAGTGTGTTAGTGTAGGTGGGCATGAGCAATTATCCACATAGCTGGATTCAGACTGTTGACAGTTAATTAGAAAAGTAAGATTGAGACTTTCCCTTACAAAATAAGAGATTTTTTAATTATTTTTTTATTTCCCTTTTGCTGCCCGAAATATCCTCAACTCCTGCATTTTTCAGAATTGGTCGTTGGCCTGATAGAAAGTTTGGGTGTCAGGAAGCTTCTTTGAAGCGTTAGGAGTTTAAATACAGTTCTAGACGTTGCAAATTAAGAATATGGGAATTTTCTGAATTGTTGATGAAAACTGGCATTTCCCTTTACTCTTACAACTATATGGTAAAAAAGACCTGAATTGGGACAACACCATTCATTTTATTTTAGTTTTTTTAACTCTTATGTGAATATGCAGAAGGGGATTTACATGAGAACCAAAGCCGAATGCCTTGTGTGGCTCCATAAGCAATGTCTCTGTGTTTATTCCCTGATACTCCATATATTATATACCCTCCTCTGGAGGTGCTAGTGGACTCTGCTTGCCTGGGGAGCAAAGCAGACAAAAGATACGTCTTCTTCACAAGTCTGTGGAGCCCAGCACCTTGCTAGTGAGGAGCTGCTGGGAACAGTGCTAAATCCAGGGCTCTTCCCTCCCTCCCTGGTTAGGGTTTGGGGCACCCTGGCTGCTTGGTGCCATGCCAAAGGGACATGTAGGTCCCCCCTGCCTGCTTCCTGACAGTGGTTCTGGTAGAAACATCACATCCCTCTCTGCCAGGGAGGCGCATCCGTCAAAAGACTTCTGACCATACCTTGTTGAAAAGCGCTTACCATCTTTTTATGACATTATCTCCAAAGGCCTAGTTACCACAAGGGTTTATGTTGTGTCAGATTTCAAAGATCTACTCAGGAAAGGGAGTGACCCTCACTGAAAGCTTTCATACAGGAAAGAGAAGTTACCGTGGTACTTTAGAGTGAGCACATATATGAGCGGAAGGAACAAAATGTCCAGCTCTGAACTTTGCCAGTGATTTAGTCTGAGCTTGGAACTCCCTTAGTTACTAGACATTTATTTTTCAATGGGCTTATAGCAGTGTGAGACAGGAATACCTTCTTCTGTCTCAGATTGCCTACCTATAAAATGCAAATTACACGTTCACACCTACCTGGAGAGGAGTCTTGTCAGGAGTAATTACTTGATCGTGTGCGAAATTTTTCACGGTTGTAGAATAAATGCACTGTATTACATACTGTAACATACAAAATACAAAACCTAAGTGTGAAATGCATATTAGTACAGGGCTCTGGATGCTCTCACAGAAGATTAGGCTGGTTACATGTTGGCATTTTGGCAAAAATAATCACAGAATTGCTTCAGTTTTGGTATGTTTTGGTTTATGCCATTTGAGTCACAGCGATTCTTCTCCATAGATGACTATTATGTGTGTACTGATTGTGAATTGAGTATCAGAGGTTTTAACACAATCTTGCACCCTAGTAGTCCCTGGGATTGCTTGTTTTACCTAATGTTAGGCATCTCACTGCCTCTCAAATGTCAGTGGGACGCAGCTAGGCAACGGAACGGAAACCAGTTTGTAACGTTCCCTGTCACTTTTTTGATGGCTTAGGTGCAGCCAACCATAAGGAATCTCTTTGAGCTGAAGGAAGATGACACAGGTGCAAATTTCAGACTCTGCCAATCCCTCTTCCAGTAGACCTGTATCAAAATGTTGATCTCATGGTGATCACTGGAGACTCTGGAAGTCTTTCTAACTTTGAAGTTGAGTATCTTGCAGTCCTTTGGTTTTGGATCATGCAAAGGAGAGCTGGCATTTCAATAGTGCTCAGTATTTTAATGCAATACCATACAGTCAGCACTCTGAGGTCATTAGCACAGATGTAAGCTGTTTGAGTTAAGAGGGAAACCTGTGTCATGAAGTCAGCCTCTCTGCAGATCTGGCAGTAGAGAGGGATGAGGAATGTACTTCTGCTCCTAAATTGCTAAGCTGTTGCCTGACTGCATTTCAATTCTTGCTTCTGGCAGAGGCTTCTGTTCCAGTTTCTCCCTTAGGCCCTGCTTCCTGGCAGTCTCCACCAGTGCCTGTTTATTATTCTCCCTTTGCTTTTTTCCATATTCATCCTTCTTCTGTGCCTCCTCACTTGGGCATGGTAAGCTTTTCATTCATTCTCTTCTACACTAGCTGAGTAAGCCAGTTTTGCTTCCAGTGCTCAACAAGGGCCACTTTCAGTTATAAACTACCCAGGAGTAACTGTTCTCCTGACCTTCTGCAAACTCCTCTCCCGAGTCTGTGCACATGGAGCCACTCCATGGAGATCAGGCAGTGCTCAGGGCGGGCAGGATCTTTGAGAACAGCAATAGCATCTTGTCACCAATCTCAATTCTTTGTATAATTAGTGCACTCTGAAAAAGTAGCTTTTGTCACCATAGAGTAGCATGGGTGTTGATAAACTTCAAGTTAAATTTTTACTTCCTTATTAAACTGCTTGCTGTACTGCAGTTCATAATCAGCCTGCTTTCTGGAGATGGAGGCAGGGTGCTCTGGTGTACAGAGCAGAGCCAGGGGCACGCTCCTGCCGTCTGTTTCAGGTTCTGAGGACAGATTGCAACTCTTTCTTACCACTGGAAGTCTGACTGCATGTTTGCAGCATGACTTTGTCCATTTCACTGGCAGTTTTCCATTTCCGGATTGCATAAGGAAGTTTCTTTATGCATAGTCTACTTATTTTGCTTTTAAAACATTGCAAAACAAAGTTTTGTCTCACTTTATCTCACTATTAATCCGTCCTGAAAGAAGTTGCTAGGTCAGATTTCCTAGCGATGTGTTCACCAGTCTGTGAGCTAATTGATACAACCTGCATCAAGACAAAGTAGCTAAAAGAGTTGGCTCTTTTTCAACTGAACCTGCAAAATGCAATAGGGCCATTGCACATCCCTGTTATTAGCAGTAGTGCAGAGAGAATAGATGACAGCTAATGGGAAGGAGAATCCTGACTCATTCCTGGTTGCAGGAAAAGGAAAGCCAAGATACTAGAACACTCGTTATAGCAGAAAATGCTCCACAGGCCAGGCAGGAGTAACCAGAGAAGAGATCCCAGGATGCTCTGTGACTATGAATTCCCTCTCATACACCTATAGGCCATTTGTCAGCTAGAAAGCTGCAGCCACAGTGAATTTTAAAGCCTTGAGATTTTGTGCATACTTGAAACTGGGTTACGTCTTCAGCCTCTAAAACCAAAAAGCCTGTGGAAGCTTTTTACAAGTCTGGTCTCTGTCAACATCTTGGGTGCCGTGGTTGCAGAGAGCATGCTCTTTGCTGTGAAAGCTCTTCCTCTGACTTGAAAGCTTTCCCAGGCGTTTGTGATAAACAGTAGAGTGATTCTGTATTTTACTGTATTTTTTATATGGCAAGTGCCAAGAGTGATCCAGCCTTGTCAAGAGTTTGCCTTGCTCTGGGAATATAGCACTTGTCAATTGGTTCCCCCAGTACAGCTTCACCTGCCAGGGAAAGATAGCCCTGCCACACTGCTTGGGCAAAGGTTACTGTCCAGAGCATAAAGAGGCTACTTTCTTAAGCTGTTCTTTAAGTGGGACAGTTTGATCTTTTGTCAACAGCAGAGAAATATGTCTCAAAACATGCTTTAAAGGAAATGCCAGTAACTCTAAGTGTGGTTTTCTTGCAGACTAGAATTAGAAGGGAGCCTCCTGTGCACATTCTCTTTGATTATATTGATCCAGAAAGTTCCTCAGTAAGCCTGCCTGAATGAAACTGAGAGTCTGTCAAGACTTCTGGCTGAATCGTTTAATCTTCTGCCACCTGCAAGCTGTGCTGGAGTCAGAAGTCTTGCTGTGATGGTCACAGTCTACCAGGTCACTTCTGACCATGTTGCATGCTAATCAACTCATCCTGAATTGCTGATGGTGTTAATATATTCTGTATCAGTCAGAATGGTTGTCTGAAGTGCAAACACTTGATCTGTGTCACAGGAGAGGTTCACCACCCCGGAAACTCAAACCTATGACTGAGAGATCAGTCCATCACTTTCATCTCACACCACTAGTACGTCAAGCTCTTATAATGGAGAATAACCAGTACAGTGTTCCCCTTACTTTGCCACGGTACCTGTGTCCTCTTCCTAACAGTTCTCACTCCACCTATTGAAAGAGTTAGAGTCCAGTGAACAGAGTCTTAAGAGAAATGATTGCCAGCTCCAAAGAAAAAAAATGTTTTATGCTGTATGTGCAGACAACAATGTGAATTAAGGTTTGGCTTTCTTTTGATTTTCTTACAGTTTAAAAATAATCAAACTGATTTAAACTTTAAAGGCTTTCAGGGATTGAACTAATATGCCAGTCATGTTTCATCTTGGAATGAATTTTTAGAACAGAGTTCATAATGAAAGTGAGCATTGATACGACATTAGCCATCCCAATGCGAACAGTATGACTATAATCTCCACCTGAACTAACAATGAGATTGAACATCGGGTCACATGGGGTTATTTTAGCTGCCATAAACTCTAACTAGATAAGACTTGAGTCTGCAAGTGTGAGGGAAAGACATCTAGTACAGCTAGGCAGGGTTCCAGTTCTGGGGAAAATAAATGTTCATATACACTAACCATATAGGTAGGAACTCATGACAAAATAAGTTTCCCAGTAATCTTAGAGGCATAAATTAGACTCCTGTGTGGGAGGATGTGCTCTGAACTTTCTTTGTGATCTCATTGGCACAGCACAGAAGTAATGAAGGCAATTTCTTTGTCATACTGTAAAGCAAGTAGAAGTGAGGCTGGAATCCAGCCCTGGCATTTCAGCTGGTGTTTACACAAAATGAGCAAATAGTCAAGGTCAGCCTTCTATACCAGGACTTTGCGCTATGGTGATAGAGTTAGAAATAAGTGAGTTTCTGTTCCATGAAGCCAAACCAAGGCAGTGAACAGCATGAAAAAGAGGAAAGATTTAGAGACCAAGGTAAGTCAAAAACACTTTCAATGTCAAAATGCACATCCGTTTTGCTATCTTACTCTACAGCCCTACCAGAAAGTTTGAGTGCAACAGGAGAATAAATATGAGAGAGTTCTTTGTTCTGGTGGTTGTGGAGAATTCTGTTATTTCAACAAGGAGAAAAGGCGAAGGATAATTCTGAAGAGGCATGTAGCCTCCGTGGCTCAGCAGGGGAGCAGCTTTGGGAGAGCTGGGGCGTCTATTCCTGCAGTTTTCTGGACTGACTGCATTTTGGGCATGAATAGCTTCCCCAAAAGACTGGTAAAACTGTTGGAGATTTGTGGACTGGTTGTTTATCAACTCTGCCTGCTGCAGTGTCACATAGCAGCCATGAAAAAATAATTTGACAAGTGGAAATCTCCATCTTTCGTTGTCTCTGTGAGATGCTAAATTTATGGAAAGAGCTCCTTTCGATGTTTTGTTC
This sequence comes from Forpus xanthops, assembly GCA_032466535.1. Taxonomy (NCBI): domain Eukaryota; kingdom Metazoa; phylum Chordata; class Aves; order Psittaciformes; family Psittacidae; genus Forpus; species Forpus xanthops. The sequence continues at coordinate 11,441 of JASSUY010005254.1, forward strand.
CCCTGAAAGCTGCCCTTTTCAAAGGAACAAACAACAATTCAGATGACTTTTTATTTTTCAAGTGAACTGTCTATATTTCTTCTTAATCTGGAAGACAGAAAGGAGAGTATCCGGTATTTAAAAATCCTTCAACTGAAGTTGATTAAGTCTCATGGCTGAAGCACACTGTAAATGCCAGATGAAAAGGAGTAGACTGGGACCAGGTGGTTGCACTCCACAATCCCCTTTTAACCATCTTTGAGCTGATGTGTTTGCTACAGGAGTTACATATCATTTATGTAAAAGCTATTTCAAGGTTATTTTCAGAAGTGAACAAAAATTGGAATCATACAGTCCCAGACTGGTTTGGGTTGGAGAGACTTTAAAGTTCATCCAGTTCCAGTCCTCTGCCACAGGAGACACGTTCCACTTGAGCAGGTTGCTCCAAGCCCCATCCAACCTGGCCTTGAACACTGCCAGGGATGGGGCAGCCACAGCTTCTCTGGGCACTCTGTGCCAGCGCCTCAGCACCCTCACGGGGAAGAATTTCTTGGAAATTGTTTTCTTTGGTTCCTGTCATTTTTGACCTACTGGAAGTACTTGAATATTATTTTCAGTAAAGGGTTTCAAAAGGTTATCCCTGTAACAGTTTGGGAGCAGGCACTCGTCATTCACACAGTAAATTGAAATGTGTCAAATCTAGGTCTTGTTCCTTTTTCACTAATGTTGATTCTTTGAATCCTCCTTGGCAACTCATTTTCATTTCCTTTTCTCTTCTTTGCAGTACCATGCTGCTGCCGTGGTCTGATTCTCATTTGTGGAAGTTGGAGAGCAGGGAAGGAAATGGCCTCAAGCTATGCCAAGGGAGATTTAGACTGGATATTAGGGGGAAGGTCTTCCCCGTAAGGACAGTCAGGCATTGGATCAGGCTGCCCAAGACAGTGGAATCACCATCCCTGAAGTGTTCACAAACCATTTAGATGAGGCTCTCAGTGACATGGTTTAGATGTGGACTTGGCAGTGCTGGGGACATGGTTGGACTTGGTGATCTTGAAGGTCATTTCCATCATAGTTGATTCTATGATTGCTCTGCAGTACAGTGCTTGGAAATTTGGTATAGTACTGAGATCATACTGATACTGACCACTTGTAAGACAAGACCTTACAGGATGGCTTTTCCTTCACAGAAATTGGGTTATTACCTCATGTTTTGGAATTACCAAGTTTCTCACAGATCTGCAAAGAGATTTGTGGATTCATTTGCGTTTAGACAGCCCTCTGCCATAGATTAAATGCAATTTAATCTATGGCAGAGGTTCTCCTTTTGTTGAACTCTAAGGGAATAGTGGGAGGAAAAAAGGCCAGTTCTGTTCATGTGTGGAACTAACCAAATAAAAAGAGGGAGAGCTAATGGTATTTTCCTGAGTTGATTATTAAGAAACCCATTCAACATGTTTTGCAGAGGAGTTAAGCTAAATGCCAGTTCTCTGGTGCTTTTCCGCAAATATTTGTATTAGCAAAAGTATCTCTTGATTGCAGAGTCAAACCTGTGCCTTTCAGAGTAAAGGTAAGCTAAAGCATAAATTCCAATTGCTGTGAACAAATCCATTGAAGACTAATCTTGCCCTTAAAATGAGTACCATCTAAATCTGTAATTTCTTTCGGATGATGGAGGAGAGTTAAATACTACCTAAAGTTCATAAGCAACATCTGAAGAAATCATTTGTCTAAACTTAGAAGTTATATTCTTGCCTCTTAAGGCTCTGTTGATCATTTTATTCCAAGTGCATTAATAGTTTTAAAAAATGAGGAAATTCTATCTCTGATGGTAATATCTTTATAAGGTATTAAAAAGCAATACCTTTAAGATGGTATATTGTGAATCTGCTTCACATTAATTCAGAGAGGTTACCGCAGTTTTATGATTCAGCATTTTTATTTCTTAAGTAATTCAGGATAGTAAAAATAAGTTTGATGAAAGCAGCTTTGTGCAAATAAGAAGAATAAGAAATCAGCAATAATGAAGGCTAGCTGGGAGATTTTTCTTTATCTGAGCTCAGTAATGAATCCTTCATATTTTTTACTAAGGCTGAGGACACAAAATACACATTATTTTTCCTTTTCTACTGAAATTGAGGTGCAGATAAAATTCCTTTGGCAAGAGTTTGAGGTAAAATTCTCTCTTTTCCTCTACCCCTCAGTTCAATATCAATACAAGTTGTATTTAAACACCTCTGTTCAGCATCCGTGCCAGTGGCTAGTAGATTAATTTTCCAGTTATAAGCTCCAAGCGCTACTACTAAATAGTGATATATATATATACACATTATATATACAGTATATATATACTGTATTTCCTTCTAGAGGAAAGTTGTGCTATTTTCTCTTTATAAGGCTTTTGAATTTAATTGCTTTGTTTCTGGTCTGCTCATCAACAAGCTCTGGTTTATTACACAGTATAGATATGGCTCATTCAAACTCTGCCTTTTCTGAAGCACCTGATGGATGTCCTGTATAGTTCCATTATCTGTAAGACTTGAAGAAGAATATTCTCATGTTAACTTTCATTTTTACAAATCCATTTGTAGTTAGGCTGGTTCTTTTCTACCTGACTTCTGTTGTCTCGTTTGTATTTGACCAAAGTGGCTATTAAAGCAGATTTATTGTTCTGCTTTTCAGTAATCTCCCCAGATATGCTGAGTAGGGTTTTATTGTTGTTGTTGTTGGGTTTTCTTTTCTCCTTTTGGCTTTTCAGGGTTGTTGACAATGATCAGTGGCCTTCATATTATTCAGATTAAGTTTCAATACTTTCCTCTCTTGTTCATAATTAAGTTCCACTACCAATATTCTCCATGTGTATTGAGTAAGAGCAAGATCACATTGCCTGTGCTTCTGTCGCTGTCTCTCTTTATAGTGGACCATGTTTCTTTCCAATCCAGTCTTTGAATGGCTCCCTTGGGCAAACTTTTACGCAATTTCAGAGAGATTTATTTTTCAGTTGGAAGAATTCTACTTAATGAGAAGTGTGATTTTCAGGTTTAACCTAGTGAGGAGGCACTGCAGGTCAACGCTTCTTTTGCAAATGTTTCTTGGAAAACTTTTTTAATGACTTTACACACAGTACGCTTAGGCGAGGTTTATTCTCTGTTGTAGGTAGGGTTTTTAAAATGTATTTGTCCTGATTAAATCTCTTTAATAATAGCTACAGAACAGATAACTTGCCTTATAGGTGATAATAAGTTTGGGTTTGTTTTTTTTTTTTTTTCCTAAAGAAGGCTTCTTTATATTTCTGCACAGATTCCAGATTTTCATATAGCTTAACTGTTGCAACTAACACAGAAAAAAAAAGAACATTTTTACAGCACAACTGCAGTATTATTTCTCTCTGACATGGGCTGAAACACTACCTCATCAGTTTTCCTTGGGACAGAAAACTGCAGTTTATGTCCTATCATTCTGCTTGTAATTTGCAGCTTCACAGACTAAGAGAAGGTGCAGGAAGGTAGTCACTCCTGCACTGCTTTTTGCAGCTGTCTCCTAGAACAGCGTAATAGCTGTGCATTGTGCCAATAAGTCATCCTTCTGCCCTTTGGTTACTCAGCACTTGGGCAATACATAAGCCATGAGCAAAAGTAATCACTAAATAAGCATAGGATGCAAACAAATGAGAGTGAGCGTTTTGATTAAAAGGTCAAGTGCAAAGCAGATATGATGATAAATGGAAAATATTTTATCAAAAATAAACAACTAAAATCGATTCCATAGCCTTCATCATAATTTGAAATTGCTTAAGCTAATTATGATAAATGAGGCTAAATGGAGTGTGTCTCCTGACTGAAAATACTCCCGCAATTTCATTTTGCCAGCTTCAAGTTTGCCAGGGCTATTAATCATCACGAAGTTGTGGTATAACCTCTTGCTGATGGATATAGGAATTTATATATTTTTTATATGTATGTATCTAAATATATATGTAAAGTTGTGTATTTGAGGGTGCTGAGGCCCTGGCACAGGGTGCCCAGAGAAGCTGTGGCTGCCCCATCCCTGGCAGTGTTCAAGGCCAGG
>JASSUY010005255.1:0-12619 GCA_032466535.1 Forpus xanthops
GTCCTTTTTATGTTGAGGACACCAGAACTGCACACAATACTCCAAGTGAGGTCTCAGGAGAGCAGAGGGGCAGGATCACCTCCTTGACCTGCTGGTCACACTCCTTTTGATGCAGCCCAGGACATGGTTGGCTTTCTGGGCTGCAAGCACACACTAAAGCCAGACAAGACCGATCCCAACACTGATCCCTGAGAGACACCACTCATTATTGGTCTCCAGCTGGACACTGAGCCATTGACCACAACTCTGTATGCGGCCATCCAGTCAATTCTTTATCCACCGAGTGGTCCACCTGTCAAATTGATGTCTCTCCAACTTAGAGATAAGGATGTCACACAGGAGAGTGTTGAATGCTCAATCAATGTTCTTAGCTTGTCCAGATGGTCTGGTCCTGCATTTGGTAGTGGCTCATCAACCAGCACAGTCCTGTAGGACTTTACTCATTGATACAGCTGCTTGAAGACAGAAAAATTAGCAACTGAGAAACTGCAACAACCAGGGTGTTTATAGAGTTGGGTATGTAGTGACATTGTGTGCAGCCATCCAGCCAATTCTTATTCAAGTGGTCCATTCATCAAATCCACGTCTCTGCAGTTTAGAGACAAGGATGTCATGCAGGACAGCATCAAACACTTTGCACAAGTCCAGGTAGATGATGTCCGCTGCTCTGCCTCATCCATTAGTTCTGAAGCCCCATCATAGAAGGCCATCAAATTGGTCAGATAGGATTTCCCCTTAGTAAAGCCATTCTGGCTGTCACCAACCACCTTGTTGGCTTTTATGTGCCTTAGCATGCTTTCCAAAATATTTGTCTGTGCCAAATTGGCTTCGTTTTGGAACCAGCCCATGCTGCTGGTGGTCTGGAAAGTCTCCCAGTCTGTGTTACTTGTTGGAAAATGGACTTGTAATAGATGGGAGGCAGCAGGATCCAGCAGTAGTACAATGGGTTTTGCTTAAATATTGACTCCAGATTCTTCCACTCACCAGCTCTAAGTACTGCGCTCAGATTTCATAGAGCCACTGAGATCCAGTGCGTTTCCCACCAAAACCCCAACAGCACTTCCTAAAGACCCACTCTTCAGCTGTGCATCTTCTTGACTTTTAGCGGTTGTTGAACTTCTCCAGTGGGCTGCAGGATGCAGTGTCTTATCCCTCCAGCACTTCACAGCTGCAGAGAGAAACCCATATGCAGAACTAGGAGCCCTAGAAGCTGTGTTGGTCTTTGAATGAAGTTGTCCACCTTGCTGAGCGTCCCATGGTCCTTCTCCATGCCCTATGCTCACATCCATTCCTGAGAAGTCCTCCTGGGTCCTGCCCATTCAGCCCAACAGCTCCAGTCACCCACTCCTCTGAAGCTTCTGGGCTGGTTTGGATTGTTCCACAGCAGCTCCAGTTACTCCAAGTTGTGCTCCAATGCCCCTTAGCAAGCGGCTATGGAGTGGTTCCTCACCCATTGTGTTTGCAGCTGTCCCACAAGTCGGATAAAAATCCTGCCCACAGGCCAGTTTCCATAGACCCCGCAGAGGTAACCACCCCTCCACACACTGGGAGTTTATTCTCTTACACAAGTATTAATACAGACAACTCGGCTGGAAGCACTGTAGTAAGCACTCCAAACTAACTGTGCAATGGAAAGGCCCCCTTATGGTCACATCCTTCCCCCACCAAGCTCACCCCTGGTACCCTGTGCTGCAGTATCCCAGGCCAGCCTGGGCTGTGGCTTGGCCTGCCAGCAGCCTTAACCTTGCTTAAGAGCCCTGAGTGACCAACAGGTTGCTTTCCAGCCCCTCCAGCTTTCTAACAGAGGTCCAGAACAGCTTCAGGAACAATCAGTGACATCCTCCATATTGTGTCAGGGTTCTGGCTTTTTCTTTTACACAGTTTTCTTTTTTCTAATTATAGGATGTTGCAGAACAATCTGATGAGTTGCATCCCTGCAGAGGCACTGAGAGATCTTCCAAACCTCCAATCTCTGTAAGTCATTAAAAATCACTGCTGTGAGCTGCACAGTCCCTTGGGGGCCTCAGGGCTTCCCAGCACTTGAGTCATTAGTTCCTTTGTCAAGGGTGTTCTGTCCCTTCTTCCTTTTCTTTTCCAATTAAAGCAAAGATTACTGTCACTTAGCTTAGAAGGGAGAAGAGGACAGTTTTCAAGGAAGGAACATTGTCTTGGTAAAGGATGTTGAAATTACAGCTCCCCATGTGTGCACTGTGATGAAAAGGCCACCAGCGCCAATGCATATTTCAAGGAATGCTGGAAAATATCCACCCAGAGGGGGCTCTGTCCTCTGCTGTGGATCACAGTGGGAAAGGGACCTGCCAGGGAGCACAGAGGACATTGATCTCTTGACATGCCAGGTGGGCTGTTTTACCCAGATAGAGGGTATCCATGTCAGGGTAAAAATGCTTTAAATCACTGCTAGTGATTGAGCCATAAGAAGAAGCTGAGTCTTCAATTGTGCTTTTCCTTTAAAGTAACTATATCCACAGGAGGTTTGTCCTACCGTATTCACTAGAAATCAGACATCACTGAAGTAGCTGCAGTTCTCCTGAGTGAGGGCACACTGCAGTCAGATCCTGAATTTAGGGAAGGGCTGTTTGGTAAATGCTCAGCTTCTGTAATCAGCACCACCAAAGTTTGTAAGAGCATTCTGAATTGGGCTGAACCACTGCAAGCAGTAGTGGCACAGAGTGGACAGTCACTGTGTCCGAAGGCAGATACAGAACTAAGATGCTCTGCTTGGTTTTCATAGGTGCTGCCATGACCTCCAAATGTAGTTACCAACCTCAGGCCAAGAGCCTCCGGTATAGGTCTGCATTAGAGAGATTTTTTTATTTCTCCCTTTTTCAAACATCTGAGTCATTTTCCACAAGTTTACGAGATTCTTGTCTATTCACTGCCAAAACTTCAGCCAGCATGGAACACCTATATGTCACCTACAGCATGGTTCCAAGCATTACTGGTCAGACTACCTAAGACACAGTGTACTCGTGTTGCTCAGAGACTATTTGTTTTCCATTCAGAAGGGGAAGAGCCTTTATAGCACATCATGGCCATTGATGAGTTACCATCCTTGTGTGGCGCCTCATGGAATATTAACTGTCTGTAAGTTGGCAACACATGCAAAGCAGGCAGGAGAGCTGAAAACGGGGGTGAAAACTGGAGCCAGCATGAGTGGAGCAGAGAGCTGTACTAGACAGAAAGGGATTGTGTGCTGGTTATTTTCTTGCTCTTTCGAATATTTGCATTTGATGTCCCCATTCGTCATTCTGGGATTCAGGCAGGATTTGAAGGGAAAGTATGTATCTCTTACGGACAAGCTGGCACAGGAGAGGAAAAACAGGCTCCTCAATACACAAGACTTCCCTCAGGTTTATCACAGAAGCAGCCAACTAAGTGAGAGAACAATAGTTTTGAGCATAGTTCTGCCAGTAGAACTTATCAGGCGGCTGCTATGAGGTCTCCACACAACCTTCTATTCAGCCTGGAGAAGAGAAGGCTGCGTGGAGACCTCATAGCAGCCTTCCGGTATCTGAAGGGAGTCTGTAAGGATGCTGGGGAGGGACTCTTCATGAGGACTGCAGTGATAGGACAAAGGGTAACGGGCTCAAACTTAAACAGGGGAAGTTTAGATTGGATCTGAGGAAGAAATTTTTTACTACGAGGGTGGTGAGGCACTGGAATGGGCTGCCCAGGGAAGTTGTGAATGCTTCATCACTGGCGGCGTTCAAGACCAGGTTGAACAGAGCCTTGGGTGGCATGGTTTAGCATGAGGTGTCTTTGCCCTTGCAGGGGCTTGGAACTGGGTAATCTTAAGGTCCTTTCCAACCCTAACTATTCTATGATTCTATGACTCAAGAATGAGGTGCCCAAACAAGTGGGACAAAATGGGAGGCTTCTAAACACTGTTGTCAGCGAGAGGTTGGTATGTATTGACTGCACAGCACCAAGTTAGAGCTGAACTGTAGCAAAAACCTAATGCCTACATGAGGCAACACTGGCTCTCCAAGTAATGGAAGTTATTGAAGTTCACAGGACAGCATGCCAAAAACACTGTCTTTAGATTGTGGCAAGTTCAGGTGAGATTGGAAGGAGAGGGTGTTCCTCCATGGATGCTCTACAAGGGGATGTTCCCATTGCCCCATACCTTTTCTAACTGAGATGCAGCCCTGCGTTTTGGCAAATACTATTTCAAGCATACAAATAGGGCTTCCTACTGCAAACTGTAACACAAGCACTGGAAAGAGTGCAAACTGGGCAGAGGTTTTCACTCATTAACTTAACTCTGTGCCAAGGGCGTTCATAAATGGAGGACACCCGTTCCCTGTCACTTCATGTGCTGACCCAAAGCTTGGCTGCTACAGGCTGGCTTACTGCGCATCACTGAGTACCACTCACCAGGGACCTCATGTGCTCTGAGCCACTCCTCTTCCAGAGGGAGGCATCTGCTTATATGGGCTCAGCACTTCCCAACCAGAGGTGCTCATGATCCGCTCTGCCCCATGGATGCCAGCCAGCCTGAGGAGGCAAGTGTCAAATCCATCCAAATACCCCCATCCACATCAGACATACCTGTCCTTACAAACACCCCTCATTCAGGTCCTCTGAAGCTGCAGCCATGCCCGTGGGGCCAGAATCAGACCTGCCTTGCTCCCTGTCAGCTACAGGATGTGGAGGCATCACTGCCTGGAGCCCGAGCTGTCAGGAAGGAGACCTTGGCAGGAGTCACTAAATGAACACAAAGAGGAATTTAGATTTCAAAAGAAGAGAACACAACACTGGAGCCTGAGCTTCCTACCAAGTGTGAGGGAGCTGCTTCCCAGCAGGCTTGCTTTATCTGGGAAGCATGTTGGGAAACCTGGTGGGGAGGATTAGAGAGAACATGCACACCTGATGGCAATGCTCTGAGCCCTGCTATGGGTGCCAAGGCTTTACGTAATGCTCTGATCCAGTTGTGATCCCCTGGCAGAGTATCTGGTTACCAGTGGTTTATAGGTGCAGTAACAACACACCATGTGTATTCTGGAAGAGTCGTGTGTCAGTCTAATTAACGACTTTGTGGTTTGTGAGCGCTTACCTGAAGCAGATGGGCACTGTGTCTGTTCCTCTGCCAGGCAGAAGGAGTCCAAGGTATTTCAAAGTGAGCAGGTGTTATAAATTATAATTACCAGGCTTGCAGAGAAAGCAAAGAGAAAAGAAATCTGATGGATTAAGAGATCAAGATAAACTCTTGGGTTTTCTTCTTCAAATACCTATGGAAAGTGATGAGAATGGCTGGCTCTTCCTGGAGTTTCTCTCATTTGCGAAGATGCTTAACATGTATCTGGCTCATCAGGGCGGGTGATGTCTCTAGCAGTTTGGAAGGGGAAGTGGGACTGGTGACAGCCACAAGAGTGTCAGAGCTTTTCCAGTATGGGTGGCTATATGGTGGCCTCAGGACACACCTCAGAGGGTGTGACTGATCCAGCTGCTGTCCCATCTGTATATGGTTGCAGTGGTGATGCTTGGGGAACAAAAGGCTCTAGGGAGAGGTTATAACACTCTTCCAATAGTTTATGACAGCTTCCAGTATGAGAAATCTGGAGAGTGACATTTCACAAAGGAATGTAGTGGGACAAGAGGGAATGGCTTGAAGCTGACAGAAGGGAGATTTTCATTAGATATTAGGCAGAAGCTGTTCCCTGTGAGGGTGCTGAGGCGCTGGCACAGGGTGCCCAGAGAAGCTGTGGCTGCCCCATCCCTGGCAATGCTCAAGGCCAGGTTGGACACAGGGCTTGGAGCAAGCTGCTTTGTGGAAGGTGTTCCTGCCCATGGCAAGAGATGGAGCTGGAGGAGTTTCGAGGTACCTTCCAGCCCAAAACACTCCATGATTCTCTGATAGACCTACACCCATTAGGTCCCATTCTCTGGAATCCTGGCCTTGCTCTCATTTTAGTGCTCCTTTCTCCCTCACAGTCTTTGTTCACCATATCCATCATCCATCTGAAATGTTTTCAGGATTCACCTGCCACTCTGGCACAAATCTGTTGTTCCCAGCCAAAGTCAGCCACATTCCAGTCCCATCAGCACCGGTCCTGCTAACATCACCTTCCCATTCCATTCCAGACATTCCCATTCCTGTCCTCTTTACATCTGTCCTGCAGAAGGATATGGTATCTTCATAAGCTGGTGGGATGCAACTTGGAGGACAGTCTCATCAACGTTCTTATAAACATTGCAAACACTTTCATGTTTTCTACAAGTATCATTTCCCATTATACTCTGATTTCACTCCAGGTTTACTTGACTCAGAACCTCTTCATGCTAAATCAACCTGATGTACATTCCCTGCATACAGGTTAATTGTGCCTCTAACTAAAATAATCCAGCTCCTCCAACCCATTGGTTTGCCACTTCTCTGACATCTTTAGCAGGAAACTTTTGGAAATGTACTAAAGACTACTTCATCTCCTGTTCCTCAAGGCAGGTAATTACTGTTATACATATGGCCAGAGATTAAAATGCAAAGAATGAATTATAGCAATCCAAGAACATATGGACTTTGATGTAGACAAAGGCGGAAAGTTCTTCCCACCTGATCGGATTCTCACAAGCATATAAATTCCTATGACAGAAGGAAGAAAAACATTACTTTGGAACCCGTATGGCCTGAAGAGCTCAGTCTGTTAATTCCTTGTTTCACTTCTTTGATCTGTCGGAGATTTGACAGTTTGCTGTTAACAGCAGTATTCTTCTCTATAAATCACAAGTGATACAGTGGGGTTTAAGAAAGGTGTTGTTTCCATTGAGTGTTCAGAAGAGAAAAGCCATGGAAAAAAATAACCAAAACAAACAGAAATCTATGAAGTCAACATAACATTTCAGTGCCTTACAATCTGTTGGCATAGAAGCTGTGGTAAGACCACCTCAGTCCTGTAACAAGATTTATTGGTTACAGGGTCTTTCTGGAGTGCAGTGAAGAGGTCAGGGAAGAGGAGTGAGGTAGTTCTTAATGGCACTACCTATCTGAAAAGAGACTGAAACAAAGCAGCTCCAAGGACGTGCTTGGTGAGGAGTGTTGCTGGGAGCACAGAACCTTAAATTCCACCTGTTACAGAGCACCTTGTGGCAGGAAAGAGAGCCCAGAATAAATGGTAAAGAAGTTCTTTTTACTCTAGAGGACACTTGCTGTTTAAAACCTTCCTGCTCCACATCTGAAATTCCCTCTTTTCCCTCAGGCAGCTCTGGACAGGAGCACAGCTAAGTCAGTGGAGTTTTGTCCCCGTTCTTGTTTTTAGAAGCCTGGTCTTCATTTTGGCACTTCAAGTGTTTAATGGAATTCCTACAAAGAAGGAAGCCTAGGAGTGGCCACATCCAAGTGAGTACTGCAGACAGGCGTGCTGCACATCCAGATGTACTGCAGGTACTTCATGCAGCGATGTAGCTATGGTGCAGTGAGTCCTTGCTGGAGTTTGGCTGCTGTTAGTATTCCTCACCAGCTGCATGGAAGCAGGAACTGGCCCCATGTGCTGTAATCTTTCCTCCCACAGATAAATCCACTTGGCAGAAAGGGCATCACGCTCTTTTATATGGCTTGGTCACTGTGTTTGTGGTGGGACCCAATAAGCAGCTTCACTGCCTCCCTTTTGCAGCCCTCAAAGAACAGCAGTGGGATCAGCCATGCTGGCATCTGGCATTGCAACAGAGCAGCCTGAGCCTGTTCTGTAGTTGGGATGTCGAGCGGCTGGGCCCAGGAAGCTGGTGTCTTCATGCCTCTGCTATAACTGCAGTGCTTGATCCTTCCCTCATGGGGGCAGATCCCAAGATACCACCAGGAAGGAAACTGAATTCTTCTGAGTCATCCTCCATGGCCTCACTACACAACTTTCCTTCCCTTCAGGTAAGCTCCTGCTGTGCCCACGCCTCCCTCGGGCAGACCAGGTGGATTTGTCTCCTCTGACCGTAGCTGTCTAGATATTACTCATTTCAGCTAGTCAGCAGTGGAAAATTATCAGCATCTCCAGAGGGTGAATCATCCCTGCAATCTCAGAGCACTGTCTGGAGGCATGAGTCAGTCTGTGGAGGACTCTGGTTCTCTTGCTATGGAAAGACCCTATGATTGGTTTCAACTTCTATGTGAATAAGGCTGGCTGAGATGTTTTTCCTGCCCCTGGAGAGCAAAAACAGAATGGCCCTCTTCTCATCCCCCACTTGTATCTCACCAAGCAATACACATCATCAGAGCATGGGTACCAAAGCAGACCTGAGCATCTCTCCAATGCTATCGCATGCCTCACCTGCGCGTGCAGCGTGTAAAGAGCAGCAGTTTCTTCTCTTCATGGACTTTAAAATCCTCCTCTGGAATGTGCATCTGATTCCTCTCTTGGGACTTCCCATTCACAGAGCTTGTGGTTGGCAACACTTGAAAGGGGGTGGTGGTGACTGACACCCTTGCCATGCCCCAGCACTTCTGGAGATCACCAATTGTGCTCTCAAGGGAAGAGGTCACAGCACAGGTTGTGTGACTTGAGCTGTATTTGTCTAGCAGAGGTTATACCTACATGGCTGTGCCCAACATGGAGTGTAGTCACCTCCAAACTTTTCTATCCTGACTGCTATATCGTTCCTCCCTTTCTCTTGCCCCTCTGCAATGACTGCAGTACCCACCTTTCAATACGCAAACATCCCTCAGAAGAGACTGACAGACACAGAAACTTCATTCCACCTGCATACCCCTCTCATATGCGCTGTCAGTTCGAATCTCGGGCTCTAAGAGCTTTCAGGAGAAGGCACATGCTGTCATCTTGACTGCCCTCCCAGTACCTTGAATGTTTTAGACACAAAAGAAATAACAATAACCACAGCTCACATCCACGATCCGCACACACACACTCTTGCCTATGAGTCATATTGTAAGTTCCAATGTGTTTTCCATTGACCTTTATTATGGGGACTCATGAACCTTAACTCACTCGCCTATACACATAAGTATCAAGGGCATGCTGCATTTCTCTAGTGACAAGTCAATAGAGAAGACGGACAATGGGTCCCAGATGTTATGTACAGTAGATATAGCTGCGTAGAGGGGAAGATGGGCCCCAGATGTTGCATACAGTAGATGTGTCAGTGCAAAAGGAAGATGGGTCACAGATGTTACATACACTGAATGTGTAAGCATTCCTGCTGATCCACAGAGAAGCTTCAGGTAAACTCGAGAGAGGAGACAAGCAAGAAATGAACAGTGATTGGGCACACGGGATCCTATGGATGTTCACCCAGCACAAGGAGGCACTCAAATATGGCACGGTACAGTGCAGAACCTCAACAGGAGGAAGATCCACACAGGTGTCCATCAAAACAAAATAACCACTGGTCTAGCAATGATTGCTGAGTCAAGCACCACAGACTGGATATTTGGATCCTGTGAGCGGACAGTGGATGGAGCAAGGCAGATGTGAACCCAGCTCTGACACCCTGCAGGTCCCCCCTGCCAGACAGGGACCTTTTGATTCATCTGAGCATTCAGGCTCCTGTGCAAACTGGCTCTTTTGTCCCGTTGCATGCTTGGCCCTGAGGAGGATCTGTTGGGGCACTGTGATTTGTTCAGAGCCACCATCCCCAGAGCCCTGTTCCTTCTGTTCCAAAGGGCTGGTTTTAACTTCTCTTTTCCAGACAGTTTGTATGCTTGACAAACTCTGCTTCCCAGTAAATATGCAGGACCCACACTGCTTGGTGGGCCTTTGAGCAGCTCTGCTTCTCTGCCTACTTTCCATGTGCTCTCCATTTCCCAGTGCCTGGCACCATGGGCAAGGGGGCAATGCCAGATGCCTAGGGACAGGGCTGGTCGGGGAATCAGTGCAGCACTGAGGTGCAGGTGTCCAACTGTCAGCAGTTTCTGTAGCTACACAGAGAACTTGGCAGTCCTCCTCTGCACGGTTCTGACCTGAGGGGTTTTGGAGGTGTCTGCAACTGGGGATAACAAAGCCCTCTTGTCTCTACCAAAGGCACTTTGTGTGGAGCCCAGGTATTGCTCTGATTTCATTTCCTGATCATCCCTCGTGGAGGGCTTCCCAGAGGTACTTGTCCCATTAAGTCAGGAGTGAAGACTCAATGCAGTCCAAACAGAGCCCTGCAAACTTTTCCAGCCAGCTCCTGTTCCACAGCCAGCCGGGAGCATGTTTGCATCTTGGACTTTCATTCACTGCCTGGGATGGCTTTCTCAAGAGTTTTTAGCCAGGAAATGAAGCAAGGGAACTCTTGTGAGTGCTGCTTGAGGGCTACGAGCACTTCTGTGACAGAGGCAGAGAGTCCAGGCGTTGCAGCAAGCCTACAAAGGCAATGATTTACCTGTTCAATAAGGTGTCTTTCCTAGAATCATGAAACAGTTTGGATTGGAAGAGACCTTTAAAGGTCATGTAGTCCAACCCCTGCAGTCAGTGAGCAGGGGCATCCCCAACTAGATCAGGTTGCTCAGAACCCCATCCAACCTGGCCTTGAATGTGTCCAAGGATGGGGCATCTACCACCTCTCTGGGCAACCCATCCCAGTGCTTCACTGCCCCCATTGTAAGAATATCTTTCCCTATATCTAGCCCAAATCAACCCTCTTTTAGTTTAAACCATTAATCATTGTCCTACTGCTTCAGACCCTATTAAAAGGTCTTATAAACCCCTTTTAAGTATTGAAAAACTGCAATAAGGTCTCCCAAGAGCCTTCTCTGTGCTGAACAGCCCCAACACTCTCAGCCTTTCCTAGGAGAGGTGCTTCAGCCCTCTGACCATTTCTGTAGCTCTCCTCTAGACCAATTCCAGCAGGTCCATTCTCCCACTCTATCTGCAGTGTGTTATCAACACAAGGACACAGTGGGCAGAGCGGAAATCGAACCCAGTTTTGCACCTTCCACGTTAGCACTGCAATCCCTTTCTTCCTTTTCCTATTCCATTTGGTATCAGCTGATGGAAGAACCTTTGCTCCCCACCTGGGCTATGTGGGCAGACTCAGGGACCCTTGTGGCAGGACAGGCTGCCTTTGAGCAGGGTGTTTTGCAGGGCTCTGGAGCCATCCTCCCTGTGCCCTCAGCTCTCTGCATGGCAAGTTCCCCAGGAGCTCACAAGCCAGGTACTGACTCAGTGTGTCTGGGAGTTTTGCTTGAGAAAGGACCTGAGGTGTTGGCCCCAGTCATTAATAAGTTATCAGAGCAGTTTAGCTGCAGTGACATCATCTCCTTCTTATGTTACTACAAGGAACTTAGATCCTATTATGGGATAGGAGGTAACTCAATCAAGCCTTTCAAGATAAACTCAGACAGGAAGAGAGACATGATTGCCTGAAGGCACCAATTAGACATTTCTGGTGAGATCAGCTCTGTTCAGCCGACACGCATGCACGCTGGGGCCAGGAACACAGCAAGTACCTTGCTCCCCAAGAAAGGGTTGGTCTCTGGTCTCAGGAAGGAGTGTGCAACCAGCTCCTCCTCCCACTGCTGCCAGGTCAGTGACCCTCCAGACTGTCCCTTCCTTATGGCCTACGTTGAGTTGTTGACATAGAATCCAGATGCAGAGACGATCACCAGTTTAGAGAGAACAACACAGCTCATTGCCACCCAATGCTTCGTATGATCCTTGGTGGTAGGTTTTCCCCATCATTATCAAGGGAAATAATAGCATGGTACATTGCAAAAAGCACTGGGAGAATGGATTGGAGCTTGAGGTCTCACTGTCCC
This sequence comes from Forpus xanthops, assembly GCA_032466535.1. NCBI lineage: Eukaryota > Metazoa > Chordata > Aves > Psittaciformes > Psittacidae > Forpus > Forpus xanthops. The sequence continues at coordinate 11,702 of JASSUY010005255.1, forward strand.
GTCATGACTTGGCTGTGGGCAGTGGAGGAGCATCAGAGAGTCTGTTCTGCAGACAGGTTACTCCGCATAGTTTGTCTAAGGCAACCAGGCAGCCAGCTATTATTGGCACTACTGTGCGCAAGGAAGAACAGCAGCAAAGCTCTGGGTATTTCCTGAGAGCATGGCATTGTGCATTGTTATTGTTTCCAGTCCACGCTGCCAGCAAATGCTCCATATCCATAAGGAACTGGACAGATATGGCTGAAGTTGCTTCTGTCAGTCATGGCCTGAGATTTGCACCACATCAGGGAACAGAGAGTCTGTTTCTGGTTATCCATTGCTGCAAACTTCTGCCAGTCCTGTTACAGACACAGGTTGCATGTACCTATAGATATCTAGGAAACACACTTGTACACCGTCTGAAACACTGGGGAAGCAGTTACTGGAACAAGACAGTTCTTAGACACAGCTGGGTCTGTGGTACAGGAAACCAACACTCTCAGATTATAGCCTGACCTGTTAGAATTACTACAAAACTTATGCTCACTGCACTGTCAGCTACACACACACACACCCCTGAACTCTTGAATAGCTGCATCAATTGAACTGACTTATTTTCTGCACACTGGGAAGGAGTATCCCTGTTCTGACAGTTTTCTCATTAGAAATGGACTTCCTTACCTGCTTGGCTCCTTCTAGGAATGTTTAGATCATAGCACCAGTGTGACAGCAGGGCCAGGGCAGGGACTGTGCCCCTGCACTGGGCAATGGTGAGGCCACAGCTCCAATCCTGTGTTCAGCTCTGAGCCCTTCACTACAGGAGGGACATTGAGGTCCTGGAGCGGGGACAGTGAAGGGCACTGGAGCTGATGCAGGGCCTGGAGCACAGTGTGATGGGAAGGGCTGAGGGACCTGGGGGGTTCAGATGGAGAAGAGAAG
>JASSUY010005257.1:0-33849 GCA_032466535.1 Forpus xanthops
AACAATCTTCATAACTGCTGGCAGTCTTTGAAGCACCAGCTTAATTAACATTACAGATATAGCAATCATCCTGTCCTTCTATCAGTTTAAGTGCTCTCATCCTGTACATCTGCTAGTGGATACTCCCCAGTATATGTACACACCAACTTAATGGATTCATTAACATCTGCTAGTCCCAGATACTCCCCATCCCCAAGTCTTGTTTTTCTATTGTTTTCTTTTTGTACTAAGGTTGTAAGGACCTAAAAGTATGTCAACTACATTCAAGCGCTTCAGTTATTTTCCATTACAAAGCCGTCAAACTTAGAACTGATTACATTTTGTGCTCTTGTGCCTCCTTGTCTCACCACTTTCTCACTTTTTCCACTTTTTGCACTTTTTTTGACTTTTTTCCACTTTTTCACTTTTTCCACCTTTTTTACTTTTTCTACTTTTCCACTTTTTACATATTCTCACTTTTGCCACTTTAACATTTTTTTCACTTTCTCCACTTTTTATCACTTTGTTCCTCTTTTTTTCCCCCTTTCACACTTTTTTCACTTTTTTTTTTTTCCCCCTTCACCTTCTGCCTATTCACTTTTGCCTTTTTCCATTTGGTTTTGCCTTTTGCCTTTAGTCTATAGCCTTCTTTTTCATTGTACATTTTTGTCATTTGGCCATTTCCCTTTTGCCTTCTGCCTTATCCTTTGCCTTTTGCTATTAGCATTTCAAGTTGTGCCTTTTGCATTTTGCCTTTTCCCCTTTGCCTTTAATCTTCAGCCTTTATCCATTTTCATTTAGCCTTTAGCCTGTTGCCTTTTCCATTTGCATTTTGTCTTGTGCCTTTTTGCCTTTTGAATTTAGCCGTTTCTGTTTAGGCTTTTACCTTTTCCATTTCATGTTTTGTCTTCTGCTTTTTTGCCTTTTATCATGTGCATGTTGACCATTGCCTTTTGCCATTTGCCTTTTCCCTTTAGCCTTTTGCCTGTTGACCTTACCTCTTTGCCTTTTCATTTTCCCCTTTGCCTTTTGCATTTTGATTTTTCCTTTTAGCTTTTTGTCTTGAGCCGTTTGAGTTTTGCCTTTTGGTTTTAGGTCTTTCTCTTTAGCATTTTTGCCTTTTAACATTTGCCTTTTGCCTTTACCCGTTCTCCTTTTACCTTTTCTTTCAGCCTTCAGATTTTTCCTCTTGCCTTTTAACCATTTGCCTTTCATGTTTAGCATTTTGTGTTTTCCTTTTTGACATTTCTCTTCTGCCTTTTGCTTTTTTTCTCTTGCCTTTAGCTATTTGATTTTGCCTTTATCCTTCTGCCTTTTGCCTTTAAAGACTCTTGCCTGTAGCATTTCTCCTTCTTCCTTTTGCCCTTGGCCTTTTTGTCTTCTGCCTTTTGCCTTTGCCTTGACTTTAGACTTTTACCTTTAGACATTTGACTTTTATCTTTTGCATTTATCCTTCTTCCCATTGCCATTTCCTTCTGCCATTTTCCTTTTGCCTCTGTCTTTCGCTTATTCCCCATTACATACTTTTGTGTTTTGCCTTTAAACTTTTGCCTGTTGCATTTATCTTTCTTCATTTTGACTTTTGCCTATTTCCTGTCTGCCTTCTACCTTATCCCTTGTGCCTTTGCCTTTTGACTTTAGACTTTTCTCCTCTGCCTTTTGTCTTTTGCCTGTTGCATTTATCTTTCTTCCATTTGCCTTTTACCAATTTCCTGCTTACTTTTTGCTGCTTACCATTTGCAATTTGCCATCTGCCCTTTGCCTTTACCTTTTGAATTTAGAGTTTTACCTTTAGACATTTGACTTTTACCTTTTGCAGTAATCCTTCTTCTCATTGCCTTTTGCCATTTGCCTGCTTCCTTTTTTGGTTTCTACCTACTCCCTTCTGCCTTCTACCTTTGCCTTTTGCCTTTTGTCTTTTCCCTTTTGCATTTATCCTTCTTCCTTTTGCCTTTTACCTTTTGCCTGTTTCCTTTTTGCCTTTTGACTTTAGAAATTTGTTGTTTGTCTTTTGCTTTTTGCACTTACCCTTCTTGCTTTTGCCTTTTCCCAATTTTTCTTCTGCCCTCTGCCTCTTGCTTTTTGCCTTTGGAGTTTTGCCTTCTACCTTTTGCCTTCTGACATTTGACTTTTGCCTTTTGCATTTCTACTTCTTCTTTTTGCCTTTTTATTGTTTCCTTTTTGCTTTTTGCCATTTACATTCTGCCTTTTCCCTCTGCCTTTTGCCTTTAGAGTTTTGCCTTTAGATACTTTTACCTTTTGTGCTTATCCTTCTTTCTGTTGCATTTTCCATTTTGCCTTTTATCTTTTGCACTTATCCTTCTTCCTTTTGCCTCTTGCCTTTTGACTTTAGTGTTCTGCCTTCAGCTTTTTCCCTTTGGCCTTTTGCATTTCTACTTCTTTCTTCCTTTTGGCTTTATGCTTTTGCCTGTAGCATTTATCCTTCTTCCTTTTGCCTTTGGCCTGCTGCCTGTTTGCTTTTTTTGTCTTCTGCCTTGTGCCTTTTGATTTTGACGTTAGACTTTTGGCTTTGGACATTTGACTTTTACCTTTTGATATTGACTTTTCTGTTTTGCCTTTTGTATTTCCTATTCTTTGTGCCTTTTGCCTTTAGACAATTGCATATTCCTATTTCCCTTTTGTCTTTTGCCTGTTGCCGTTTACTTTTTGGTATTTATCTTTTGCCTGTTGCCTTTTAACCTTTTCTCTTTAGCCTTTTGCCTTTTCCATTTATCCTTCTTCCTTTTGCCTTCCTGTTGCCTGTTTCCTTTCTGCAACTGACCTTCTGCCTCTTGCTTTTGGAATTTTGCCTTGTACGTTTTGCTTTTTGACATTTGACTTTTGCCTTTTGCATTTCTACTTCTTTCTTCCTTTGGCCTTTACACTTTTGCCAGTAGCATTTACCCTTCTTACTTTTGTCTTTAGCCTGTTGCCTCTTTGCTTTTTGTCATCTGCCTTGCACCTTTTGCTTTTTGATCTTTAGCCTTTTGGCTTCAGACTTTTACCTTTTGCATTTATCCTTCTTCCTTTTGCCTTTTACCTTTTGCCTCTGTCTTTTTTACCTGTGGATTTCTGACTTCTGCCTTTGGCCTCTTGACTTTTGTCCTTATACATTTGCTTTTTTCTGCTGCTTTTTGCCTTTGCCTGTGGCATTTATCCTTCTTTCTGTTTCCTTCTCCCTTTTCCATTTCCCCTTTTGCTTTTATCCATCATCCTTTGGGTTTTTGCCATTTGCCTGTTTGCTTCTTACCTTTTGCCATAAGCTTTCCGCATTTGCTTTGCCTTTTGACTTTTGCATTTACCTTTCTTCCTTTTGCTTTTTACTTTTTGCCTTCTGCCTCTTTCCTTTTGCCTTTTGACATTTGACTTCTCCCTTTTCCTTTTGAATTTCTACTTCTTCTTTCTACATTTTGACTTTAGAATATTGCATATTCTTATTTCCCTTTTGCCTTTTGCTTACTGCCTTTTGCCTTTTATCTTTTACCTTTTCTCTTTAGCCTTTCTCCTTTTTCCTTTTTCTTTTTCCATTTGTCATTCTTCCTTTTGCCTTTTACATTTTGCCTGTTTCCTTATTGCTTTTTCCCTTCTTCCTTCTGCCTCTTACCTTTTGCCTTTAAAGTTTCGCCTTCTGCCCTCCGCCTTTGACTTTTGACATTTGACTTTTGCCTGTTGCATTTCTGCTTCATCTTTATGCATTTTCCTTTTAGACTTTGGCCTGTTGCATTTGTCCTTCTTTTTTTTGCATCTTTGCTTTTTGCCATTTGCCATTTTCATTCTGCCTTCTCTCTGTTGCGTTTGACTTTTGCCTTTAGAGTTTGCTTTTAGATATCTGACTTTTGTCTTTTGCAATTACCCTTCTTTCTAACACCACTTACCGTCTGCATTTTGCCATTTGCCTTTTATCTTTTGCACTTACCCTTCTTTCTTTTGCTTATTTCCGTTTTGCCTTCTACCTTTTTCTTTCTGCCTTCTGTCTTCACCGTTTGACTTTAGACATTTGCCTTCTCTTTTTTGCCTTTTCTCTTTTACATTTTGCTTTTTCCCTTCTTTCTTTTGCCTTCTAAATTTTGCTTGTTTCCTTCCTACCTTTTGCCTTTAGAGTTTTGAAAGTTCCCATTGTTTTACCTGTGGCCATTTCTTTTTGGTAGTTGACTTTAAACTTTTTCCTTTATCATTCTTCCTCTTGCCCTCATTTTTCTTTTTTCTTTTTTTTTTTTTTTTATATCATTTTTCCTTTTGCCTTCTCTTGGATAGTTATCCATAATAGCCCCTTGGGGGCACTGTTAATGTGCCCCACGTGAACTTACTTCCCGACCCCAGCCCCGGCAATTGCCTGTTCCCTGAGCTCGGGAGCAAGAGCTGCTTCCTCCCCCTACAGCCTGCTCGCACCTTCCACCATATTTCCAAGCCCTCTTCTCCTTCCCTCAACCTGGAGCCATCACAGGGTTTTCCAAGCGTAGCAAAAGGCATCCAGCATGATCGACCTTGGCTCTAAGAATCCTTCCTGTGCCTGACAGGGCATCAGTGGCTGCTCCAAAGCACTGCGTCCCCTTCAGCATCTGTGCATCCCATTACTTACAGGTACTGCTCTGGCTCCAAAGGGGATGAGGAGAGTGAGTGTGGTGCCCCTCAAGGTGTTCTCTTGACCTTGCAAGTGCTGCCCAGCTGCAAAGGATTTCCCTTCATCAGCAAAGCTCTGACTGTGGCCCCACTGGGAGCTGGCCTGGCACTAGAGGTCTTCCAGTAGCCTTGTCCAGCCTCCCGCCCTCCTCTCTCATCCCCCCTGCTCCTGGGCCAGCTCTGCCCTGTGGCCAAGCCTCACCCCTATTTATCTTCCTCCAGGGCATTGTGACATAGCGGTGCCATTGTGACATGGGGTGATGAAGCAGTCCCTGAACCCAGGAGGCCCTGGGGCTGCTCCTGCCCTCAGTGACCTTGCACCAGGCACAGCTCTTGGGCACCTGTGGTGTGTCCTTGGGCACCTGTGGTGTGTCCTTTGCCACCTGGCTCCCAGGGATAAACCCAGTGCTGCTGCTCTTCTCTCAGGCCATGGCAGAAAACAACCCTGCAGACCAGCGGCCATCCTATTACCTGTCCTCTCTTGGGTATCTCAGCTTGATAATCTGACAGCACTTCTTAATCTTGTTGAGTTCCAGAGATTTCAGAGAACATGCCTAGAGCTGAACAAGCAGGATGTGCTCGCTTCCAGCTTTAGCTACTTATGTATCCCATTTTCCTTTTCTAACAGGGAAAGGGAATGTGTCTTCATATACTCCATATGGTGGAGACATCAGTGTTTTTCAGCTGATACGACTCTCCAAAGAAAGCCTGTAGTATTTTCCACTAAAATGTGTGCATACCTGCATGTGTGTGAGCACACATGCACATAGGTGTGTAAAGCAGTGGAGGTCTGCAAGAACAAGCTGAGCCTGAGGCTTGGCAGGGAGAGCAGGAACCCTGTGCACAAACATACGAAAAGTATGTCATGCCTTTAAAGAATATTTTTTTTTTTTAAATAAAAAACAACCTATGGATGGAAAAATGTCTCTGCTGTGGAAAATCGGGATGTTACTTCTCAGGTGTGGGAGAATGGATGCTGGAGCCTGCAGAGTAAAAGAGGTTGTCCCAGGAGTTCCTTCTTTGGCATAGCCAAGCTGTCAGGCAGCAGGATCTCCTCAGAGGTGGCTCAGGATGCAGCCGTGCCACAGACGCTCACTAGTGCACTCTCCGCATCCACATTCCAACAGCCTGAATATTCCTTCCATGTGGATGCAGAAGGCAAAGGCCAGGCTCTGTGCCCCTGGTGCAGGAGAACGGCTTCACAGGAAAGAAAGAACAAGTGAATGGGCTGCAGGAATCCCTGTCAGCGAGGACATGGCAGCTTGACCAGCTGGACACAGAGGTTTAACCCTGACAGTTTTTACTGAGCCGGGGTCTGACACCACCTTCTGATAACCAGAAGGGATGGAAACTGAGAAACCCTAAATGCGAAATTGCTGCTAAACAAACTGTGTTTTGCTAATTACCTGTGATGCCACCAAGAGGTACTCATCACCTTGGCACTCAGGGGAAGGTGGGGGAGCAGCCTGAAAGCCAAAAGGTACCAAGCTGGTGCAAAACCACTGCTTCTGTGTGTCCGATGGGTACTTCTCACAGGTGAAACCCCTCCCGCAGCCTCCCCTGGGCATCCCAATGGGTGGGAAATACCTGCTTGAGAGCAAACCCTCACCCAGTTAAGGCTCTGTCGCTGAGTGAGGGGAAAGCCTGCCCCACACTAATGCTACTGTCCTGGGTTCAGCAGTTGCAGTCATTTTTCTCCTTCTTAGTAGCTGGTGCAACGCTGTGTTTTTGACTGTCCGTCTGGGAACAGCACTGATAACACTGATGTCTTTAGTTGCTGCTCAGTAATGTTTACTCTGACCAAAGACTTTCTGAGTCTCATGCTCTGCCAGGGAGGAGGGGAAGCTGGGAGGAAGCAGAGACAGGACACCTGACCCAAACTAACCAAAGAGATATTCTGTACCACAGCATGTTAATGCCCACTATATAAACTGGGGGCAGCTACCCAGAAAGGTTAGATCACTGCTTGGCCAGGCTACATATCAGTCGGCTGGTGGTGAGCGGTTGTATTCTCTATCCTTGTTACTTCCCTTATTATTATTATTAGTGGTAGCAGCAGTGGTTTGTGTTATACCTTAGTTACTGGGCTGTTCTTATCTCAACCTGTGGGAGTTACATTCTTTCGATTCTTCTCCCCATCCTGCCAGGAGCTGGGGGGAGGAAGAGGGGGAGAGTGAGCGAGTGGCTACATGGCTGAGTTGCCGACTTGGCTTAAACCATGACACCCACCTGCCTCAGCCAGGCCACCAAGGCAATACCCTTTCTCTGCAGTCAGGATGAACTTGGCTTTAGACGGAGCTCAACCCAAGTGATTCTCCAGCAGCAGCTCTACTTATGCTTGAAGTCATTTGAGCTGGCAGCTCACTAGCTTGGTATTCAAGTTCTCAACTGTATTTTTATCTGCTTCTGAAGAATACAGAGTAGCATAGGCTCATTCTTAATTTTTCCAGAATAATAGATGGAAACAATGCAGATGATCATGCCTCCAAATCATAGTCGAAATCTTTTTGCTTTTATTCCATTTAATGCTTAATATCTTGGAAAATTCAACCAATAATTTTTCAGTCTGGAACAATTAGATGCTGTGTCAAATAATATAATGTTCAGAGAGGATGTAAAAATAAATGAATGTCTTACTACTTAACTTAAATGAACAAAGCAGGTCTTAGTTTCAGACAGCTGAGTCATTTTCAGCCATTAAAGATAAATGAACATATTCTGCCCTTCCATAAACACAATGCTATCACTGAAACCAATAGGGAGATATACACAGAGACATTATATATGTATACATATATATATACAGACACATATGTGCCTGCATCAGAGGGCAGGATTTGTTTACAGTTGAGTTTCGTGTGTGTACATCTTTAACAAATAGAACTGCAGAACATTCACGTATCATACATATTCAAATCCTGCAACTGCGCTGGTATGAAACATCAGTATATAAAAAGTCATCACTGTACAGCCACTTTTTTTTTTTTTTTTAAAAGTCAATGTCAAAAACATAAAAAAACAGTTGATTTATTAAAACCAGATACACTGTTTAAGTGCTGAGGTGTGCATTAGCTTTCTGCTGTTGTAAGCAAAAGAATCTATTAACACACAGAAGGTGAAAGTGGCTCAGAAAACGACAAACTCTCTAACGAGGTACTTGAAGCATTACTAACACTATACCTGACGCTACAGTTAACTGAACACCAACGTAAACACACCGAGGTACAGATACCAATGGACAGCTCTCACAGCTGTGCAAGCTGTGGGCCCCATCCTGCAAACACCCCTGGCTCCAGAGCTTGCTCCCAAGGCTGGTCCCACTCTGTCCCACTGCAGCTTACAGCAGCAGCCCGGCTTCTGCCAGCATTTGTAGGACAGGGTCCTCTGACCATCACGTCATGCACCAAACACATTTAAAGTGCCTCAGAATTCAAACTGATGCAAATTAACCATTCATCTCTTGAGGCTTGAAAAGGTGAAATAGCTTCTGAGAAATCTCATATAGATACTTCTCTAAAACTATTAGAGGTTTTCAAAGTAAATCTAATAAAATATTGAACAGCTTTTAAATTAGGCAAATAGTATTTCCACTGCTTTTTGTAAAAACCAACAATATCCCTTTGCAGTAAGTTAAACATTTCCAGTCACTTCCATTTGCTTTACAGAAAGTAAGAGGCAGAACTATGCTGATTTTGTTGACGCAATCACCTGTGGAGTTCTGGAACAGCCCCATGGATTTTTTGTGTAGTGACACTGAAACGTAAGTTCATCCCTTTCCATGAGTCTTTCCTACAGTTTGTTTTATTCTGGTTCTTCGCTCTTCTCAGAACCCCCTGCAGCTGAATTATCTGCCTCATACCTTTTATCAAGAGCATCTTCAAAAGGTCTCCCACTGCAGTCATAGGATTTACTTGTACATCCCATATGTGGTCGAATCCGAGCTCCTGGCTGGTATAACTGCATGGCTGGGCGATCCTGGAAGACAGAAGACATGGTTAACACCCTGAGAAACCTCTGAAGGATACGTATGTGGGAGTTTAAGTGATGAACGTCTGTGAAGAAAGCAGATGTTGTGTTAAATCACTTTACCTTTCCTAAGACCCAGGAAAAAAATGGAGTGTAATGAAAACTGACAGAGTCTTCAATATCACTCTTGTTTATAAGGCTGTTCTTGGGAGCCATGCATTTTGAGTAAGTGAAGAAAGCTATAAATTTAAAAGATCCTACAATACATGATCCTGCCCCTCTGCTCTCATAAGACCCCACCTGGAGTACTGTGCGCAGTTCTGGTGCCCTGAATATAAGAAGGACATGGAGCTGTTGGAGCAAGTCCAGAGGAGGCCACAAGGATGATCGGGGGCTGGAGCACCTCCTGTATGAAGACAGGCTGAGAAAGTTGGGACTGTTCAGCCTTGAGAAGAGAAGGCTGTATGGAAACCTCATAGCAGCCTTCCAGTATCTGAAGGGGGCCTATAAGGATGCTGGAAACAGACCCTTCATCACGGACTGTAGCAACAGGACAAGGGGTAATGGGTTAAAAGGTAAACAGGGGAAGTTCCTGATAAATATAAAGAAGTTCCTTACTGTGAGGGTGGTGAGGCATTAGAATGGGTTGCTGAATGACGTGGTGAATGCTCCATCCCATGCAGTATTTAAAGCCAGGTTGGACAGAACTTTGGGCGACATGGTCTAGGGTGAGGCATCCCTGCTAATGGCAGGGGGTTGGAACTTGACGAACTTAAGGTCCTTTCCAACCCAAGCCATTCTATGATTTGACAAGGAGAAACTACTGACAATTACCAAACACAGTATTACAGGTGAAACACTGAAAAATATTGCTACCTTCACTAAAATCAACTGAGAAGGACAATGGCCTGTATACTTGTAACTCTGCAAATGAATGGCAAATACAGGCATAAAAAAATAAGATAAATCAGGACTGTTTAGCAATTTACAGCTAGAAAATTATCCTATACTAAACATCACCAGAGTATCCTTTATTCTTGACATTTCAGCACTAAACCACACTGTTTAGAAACTCTGCTTAAGTCTTTTCCTAAATAACAGTGCTTACTCTCACCAGCTCTTTCATGTTATTAAGTAACCCATTCACCAAAACCAGAGGTTTTAAACAGTGCATTTTAAGACAGTGGCAGGCCACTGAAATTGGCCTAAATCAAACCATACTAATTTTCAATTGCCTTCATAATTTGAAGTCATTCTAGTCTGTTGTTCTTTCATTTCCTTACTCCCAATATGCATTTTCCTTTTTCTTTCCTTTTCCTTCACCTTTTTTTCCTCCACTTTGTTTATCCATCTCTTTAGGTCATATAACAAGGTTCACTATTGGGCCATACAACCAGATTATTCTAGGTAGTACTCTGTAGTATGGTATGAAATGTCTGACATTCATCCTTCTGCATCACAAATAGCTGCATAAGGCTAGATCTTCTTGACGACTGAAGTTGAAAACTTTGCCCACTGAAAGTTTATGGTAAAGGGTCCAAATGATTTTTCGTATCACAGTACCTTGCAGTTTGCATGAAAGCTATCACAACTCAAGAATTTGGGCATTCACACGCTTTCTACACAATGGTTTCTGAATTAGCTATCTAATTAAGTCCTTAGAGTTCCTTTACCAAGCAATGCCTGGCCAATCCATAATTCCCTTACGAGCTGGGTAATCAAAGTAGATTTTTAAGACTAGTATGCCACTTCTTTAAAATTTCACTATAGATCAGAAGTATGACTTTTTAAAATATGCTTGTAAAATACAAGGCTTCCAAGAATAGCATTTGAAAAATGTTAGGGTTGAAAGGAAGATAGAAAGTCTTCCCTATATATTGTAAATATGAATGAGCAACCTGTAACCTTATTTTAGCTGCTGTTGTCCTCTGACAACAACAGAAAGAAGTCTGTGTTTGAGTGAAAATGAAAGAAAGAATTGCTTTGTTTTGAAAAAGCATCTTCATGCTGAGTTTGCAAAAGTAAAACCTGTGATCTTGAAGCATATTAAACTAATGAAAGATTATCCTAAATTAATAAAAGAACCTTATTTCTTATGCGCTCCTTTGTGGATGCCATGTCATCACACTTGTCCTCTTTACCCAGTTTGTCTACTGCCTCCACAGTGAAGCTGTAGCTGTAGTTCCCTTTCTTTCCTCTGTCTTGATTGTATCCTTTCCCCCATTTCAGCTCTTCTTCATTCCTTCTCACAAACTTGTCAAACTCATAGTGAGTTCTATGCTTTCTGCCATCATCCAATCGATACCTTTGTCTCTCAGGTTCTTTTTCTCGAATTCTTCTCTCCAAATCTCTTTGCTCTTTGTCACTGTCATTTTGTGACCTATGAGTATGCATAAAAGAGAGAAAATCCAAGCAATTAACAGAAAAAAAACCCAAACCTGCTGAAGATTATAATACAAAGCCTTCTTTTGAGTTCAACAGTGTTTAGATCAATTGCATGGAAAGGCTGTTTTCTTCTCACTAGAAATTTTCCTGAATTCATGTATGTCCAGTCCTAGATGATGCACTCAGTTCAAAATAGCAGACAAAGCTTTGCAAGCAAAGTCAGATGGTTGTGCAACTGTTGTGGAAGGCCCATTCTTCAACTTTCATCCTTTTTAGCAATCCCATAAATAGTTTCCCAATGCTCTGCACATAAACACATGCTTTATTAACAGCTCTCCTAGCCTGTTCTTGAGGTGACTCATGTATGAGTAATCCCTTGAAAGGGAACATTCAGGGCCTGGAGGAACATATATCAATTTGTAAAGTTTTATGTCTCTATTTAACAAAAAATATTCATCAGCATTACAACATGCAGAAGGCATTTCTGAAAACATATAGTTATGTTCCAGGATTTTGTTTACTATGTCTCCAAGTAATTTAGCCTACCTTTGCATATATCATTTAGGCAAAAGACCATTACCTTACCACAAAATAATACTTAATTTCTGCTATGCTGCAATGGGTTTATATTATCAAGATTATTAGTCTGCAACATTTTGCTGCCTGTCTGATACAATTCTCAGCTCTCTCATTCACTTCATTGTTCCTGTTCAGCAAGCAGGTGCTTCCCTCATACAGCCAAACTGCAAATAATGAAGAAAGATTACAGAATAGCTTGAACTTTAAAAGGAGCACAGACACATGCAGTTTCTTTTTATATATTACATATGAATAAATACTTAAAATTGAAACAGGAAAGTTGCTTTTGACAGTGTGCTCACATTTTGGGAATCAGCAGATAAAATCAGAGAGAGTGATGATTTTCTAATGGTGTAGTGATCAAATAGTGATATGCTTCTCATTTAGAATGGTTTCATATCAATAAAATTGTATCTTTATGTATCACTTAAAAAAAAAAAATAACAGAACTGTGAAAATTCCCAGCCTCTGCCATGAACTTGGGCATTGTGGGAGCCACCAAGACAGGGGCCCCACCTCAGCAAAATCTGGAGCTCAGCAACAAAACCTGAATGACAGGTACATTATTCAGCATCTCAGAAGCCTCTGCTTGTGTTAGCAAGCATATTCACCAAGTGGAAGCAACATCCCAGCTGTCACAGACATGTTAATCAACCGTAGTTAGGGATACTGTACCTCTAGCATACATATATATATATAAAATACTATGTTAGCTCTCAAGGGATATGTGGCTGTAATTTGTTTTGTTTCATGTTTCATATGTTATTCTAGACACTAACTCCAAATCCTAGCAAGGCTCAGAGCATCCTTCCAAAAAGCCAGGATGACACAACTCAATGTGTTGCAGTCGCATTGTCTGGTATCTGCCACTTCCCCTGCCTGTTACTGTGTGAAGAAGGAATGGATGGACCTGGAGGTGGGCAAATGACAGGGATACAAACTCCAGTTCAACAGTGGTTAAAGTACCTCTCTAAAGTTCAGTCATAGCAAACAGGCAGGCAACAGAGGAAACAGTCAGGTAAGCAACTAGAAAGTAGAGACACAAGAGCAAGTTACACAGCCAGAGAAAGAAAAAGCAGAAATTAATGAAAGTAAAGGGAAGGGAAGCATACTCCTGTTTGGTAGAGTTTCAAATCCCTCTTCGATTATGCACATTCGTGTACCTACTGAGGTTCTAATCTGTGGTAGAAAACTACTATTACTGAGCTTTAAGATACGGTTTAAAACAGGTAATTCCATCTCCTGAACACAGAGCTGAAGGTTAGTTTATTAGTGATTTATAAGTAAGTGACAAATTAGTTTCAAGTTTAATTCTTGAACCAGCTGAAATAACTCATGGTTTGCAACCTGTCATGGGTTCAGCAGCAGCAGTCATTTTTCTCTTTTTTGTAGTAGCTGGTGCAGCACTGTGGTTTTGATTTTCGGCTTGGGAACAGCGCTGATAACACCAGTGTTTATAGTTATGGCTTAGAATGTTTAGGCTGGCCAAGGACTTTCTGAGTTTCATGCTCTGCCATGGAGGAGGTGGAGACGGGATGAAGACAGGAGGAAGCAGATACAGGGCACCTGACCCTAACTGACCAAAGAGGTATTCCATATCACAGTACGTCATGTCCAGGATGTAGAAACGGAGAGATCCGGAAGGGTGAGAGGGTGTGCACTGCGTGTTTGGACTTGGTATGAGGTGACGGGGGAAGCTCTGCATGGTCGGGCTTGATATCAGGTGAAGATTTCTTGTATTCTCTTTCTTTGTATTTCTCTTGTATTATTATTGGTGGTAGCAGTGGTGATTTATGCTATACTTTAGTTACTAAACTGTTCTTATCTCAACCTGTGGGAGTTGCATTCTTTCGACTCCCCTCCCCATCCCCCCAGGACTGGGGAAGAAAGCGGGGGGAGTGAGTGAGCAGAACTGCATGAGGGCCTTGAACACAACCTAATCACATCTACTAACAGTCATGATGAAATGAGCACCTGGAAAGACAAGGTAGCACTGACTCTACCTGCACAGTCAAAAGGATTCTAGTTTGCATCTGGAAAAGTAAGGCAACTAATTTAGTCTGACATCAGTAATGAAAGGCAGGCTTTACCTGAGCTCTTGATGAAATAACAATGAAACCCTGAATGCATTTCACGCAGAAATACTTCCAATCTGGGATTTCAAAACATTTCACAAATAACGAATTGCATCCACTAACACTTCCATCAGGTCAACAAGCTGTTACTAAAAGCCTTTTACAAAAACGATAGTGAGAGATTTGTTCATGCACACAATGAAATCAGTTCTTTGCTGACAAAACACCAGTTATATACTTTTGAAGCCTTGAGATGAAAGCATTTAGGATGCAAGTTGAAACATAAAAGAGAAATATTACTTACTTTTCCTTAAGGTCTTTTAGTGAACGCTCCAAAGACTTGGATCTTATACTCCCAGATCCAGGTGATTTTTCCCATTTATTTTCCTCAGTGTCAGCTTCTTCATCTTTTTCTTTCTGCTTTTCACTGGCCAGTTCATCTCCTTTTTCAGGCTTCTTGAGAAGCTAAGGGATATTTATTTACATTATGATGTAAAATTGCTCTTCTCTGTTGTAGAAGACATTTTAACAACGTATCAAATATAGTTGTGGCATATTAAGACTGAAAATATATTCGTGTATTTTACAACGTTTTTATTTATTTAGTTATGAAATTTAAAGTTATTTTAAAATGGCAGTTCACTTTTGCTGAGGAATGAAAGTCATTACCAGGCATTCAACTGCATGCTTTTAAATATGCTGAAAATACTAGAGAAAGCACTTATCTACTCTCTCCTGACTTTTATATATAAGGACATTATTATGGTCTTTGATTTCTTATAAATCAGACAATAGAGATCAATGTTATTGCCAATTAACTAAGAGGTAGAACTTTTACCACACTACAATGAGATCAGGATTAATACTTCACTCCTTGAAATACTGTATATAAAATGTGTGTCACATGAACTACTTTGGATAGACTGGCATATAGAATTATGTCCTTAGTAAAAATACATCTTGACAGCAATACACACTGAGGAAAATATTATGACATTAGCAGAAAAGACTGCATTATATTTTCACCTTGGAGATAAACATTTTCAAGAAGACTCTTCATTTCCTGACAAATAACCCACATAGGGCTTGAGCAGGTCTAGCATTACAGGATTAATCTTTATAGAAGGACTATATCTCTTAACACAGTAGGAATAATCAGAACTTTTCATGAGCCTTTTCATTTTGCCCGTTTTTCTGGAATGAGCACAGGTTATTCTCCTCCAATATTTAAAACTTCTCTAATGTTTCTCTCAGGTAACATTTTCCTCTTCTGTAGAGACAGAGCTAGCTTTCAAGGCTACTACAGATACATCATAAATACTGGGGGGTTCAGGACAACCACTTTGAGGAATACACTTGAAGGAGTAAGTCTCTTTCTTCTGAACTTCTGGACTGGTTTCTTATGCTCAGACATGAAAAAACTGTAATTTGGCTTCACAACTACATTCAGGTGAAGTAAACTGCTATCCAGAAGAAAAAAGAAATACGTCTGTGTCTTCTCCACATGAGATTTGGAGTGAGTCCGTGCATCCGCGCATTAAGCTACAGTCTCTTACACCAATTTTCCTCTTCAAAACACCCTATAAAGTTTTTTCCAGTACCACAAAATTTAGTTCAGATGAGTAAGTTGTGTCTATGCCATCTTATACAAATACGGTTTTAAATGTCCAGAGTTTACAGCACAAAATACACCTGCCTAAGTGAAAGCATTAAAAACACATTCATTCAGACTGTTATTAAGGTAGCGCAGCCTGAAATTAGTTAGACTTTGGTTTAACTTGGTTAAGCATGATATTAAAATACGTAAATTCAGAGCATAAACACTAAAACTCTCTGCAGATATGGCTAGATGAAGATTTACATGACATGAAGTATTAAAGCCATATTTGCAATAATCTTCCAACAGGCTGGCACAGAACAATTTGGTTCTGTTAGGTTACGTCAGCACAGAACGCAGCCGTGCTGTACAAAGGTATCTGTGTTACCACCGGTAGCTGCACCAGCACCTTATAGACTGGCATCCAAGTAACTGATAGTTACTTAGTTACTGAGAGTACTTGTAACTGATACCTAGAGGCAATCAATTCCACTTTCAAACAGTGTTACTTAGTCAAAGTCCTACCTTACTTTCCCTTCCAGTCAGAATTGGTCTGGCAACTCCACACTATACTGTAGCACACTAATTAAACAGTGAGATAGCAAAGAAAGTTCTGGATAATTTCAACGGAAGAACATTATGTTTTCATTAAGGTACCTTGATCCTTATTTCTTTTTCAGAGATTTTCTTCTGCTTCTCCACTTCTTTTCTTTTACGTCTTTCTTCTTCTCTGCGCTTCCTTTTCTCTTCCTCACGCAGACGTTTCTTCTCCAGTTCTCTCCGCCTTCGTTCTTCTCTTTTCTCTTCACGTATTCTCTGAAGAGTTCAAAATGATTAATTTTGAATTGTCCAACAGAAAACCATGTGAAACATAAATGTTGAACTTCAGGCAAAAGTCTGAACGTACCTGCTTTTCTAATTTTCTATTTTTAATATATTCCAAAAGGGGTGTTGTTCTTCTAGCTAAAACACAAAAAATTTGTGATATAGTGTTCAACTCCTAAAATACGTACTCATTACTTTAGTGCTAACCCCTTTTTTTTTCTAGCTTGACCTGCAAGGGAGCTAAATAATTAATAAACCTATCTGTTTTACGTATTTTTGAAGGCATTTCTATCATTCTGCTTTAGAAACACTGTTGCTTTTTTGCTGTTAGGGTTAGAAGCAACAGAGATAAGTTGCATCCCTACTTAATGTTCCAGTAAAACTCATTATCTTTTCAGTTCAAGACAAATTTTTTTTTTCTCTTACTCATCAAACAGTTAGTTAACTAAAAAGGAAATGCGTTCAGAATCTGTTCCTAACCTTTAATTTTGTACATTGAAACCCAGCTATATTGCTGTTCATATGCAGCCCATGTAATCTCACACAGGACTTTTCAATCCCAGGTTTCAAAGTACGTCATGAAGGAAGTATTTTCATTCTCATACAACTTTTTCACTGAACTACCATTTAGCATTCACCTCTCCATAGGAAAACAGGATGAATAAGATAAATGGTTTGTCCCAATAACACAGCAAAGTATCAGCAGATTCAATAAAACTCTGGCTTCCCAAATAGCAAATCAAGTGCCTCATCTGCTGGATCACACAGCTAGTCTTATGATACAGAGCTGTCTCCGCACTCTGAAATGTAGCCTAAGTCACTTGCCTGAACCATCTCCAAATTCTACAAATACTCAGAGAACATCCACAAATTCTGTATCATGTATAGCATTCATGATTTACAGCTGTTGTTAGTCACAACAAATTTTGTCAGAAGTCCCAGGATAGAGTTACAAAAAATGTTCATTACTAGAAGTTGCTCCACAGTTATGCATAGGAGTCTTCCTCAAACCTGAAGAAAATTTCACAACTGAAATGCATGGCAGCATTTGGAAGAAAAAAGATAAAAGAAAAAAGGAAGAAATAATAATAATGAAGTTTCAATAGATTTGAAATGGCACAGCTAAAATCTAGATACAATTCACTCCAAAACATGTGTTTTGCCCTTGAAAGTGTGAATAACCTGAGAGTAACACATTCATTTATGATAAAACTTTGTTACACATTTATGAATGAGAAGGTTTGCCAGGATTCAGTATTTCTTTTTAAGCAAATATCAATGGTCAAAAGCGACAACCAAAATCTTCCCTACCAGGTCCTCAAGACCTGCATCTCTGCTTCTCGCTCTCCAGCTCCATTAAGCTCTCCTGTCTGAGCAGTGTCTGCTTCTGGGCACATTTACATGATGAAAGTGATCACAAATTGTAATTGGAGGGCCTGGGGAAAGGATAAGCTGCATTGGGAGTCCAGAACTCGACCCTAGCCACGACTAAGGCTGTGGTGCAAAAGGTTTACTCAGAAATTACAACTCTAAGTTCAAGGGAGGGAGGCAGTGTGATAAGTACTGTCAGAAGAGGAGGGCAAAAAGAATGTTTCTCAAACTTGACTCTTACCCATCTTATTTATGAGCCATACTGCAAAGAAAAATCTGAAAGGTTTAACAGGTCTTTCTTAAAATATTTAAGAAATTTTAAAACAAAATAAATCACAAAATTAAGACCTCTGTCAGCAGTGACTTTTATACTTAATTATGCTCTCTACAAACAAGCCAGAAGAATGAGCTTATTTCCATTTTGCTACAGGGAAAATCTGCTGTATCTCTATCATGTGAAAACTGATGAGCTAACGCATCTGACATGATGCATACAACATACTGGTTTATAGTAACACTACCTGAAGAAATCTCGAGAATGTGAGGCTCAATTCTGACAACAGAGTCCTGGGCACATCTTTCATTGACTTCAGTAGGAGTTAACACCTTTAAAACTGGACATATAACTAATCCTTCCCATAATTTTGCTATAAACTTCCTATCCACTGAAGTTTTATATGTTAGCAATAGCCATAGTTTTGAATAGCAGAAAAATAAAACAGCTAATTTGATATCCTACGATTTAACAGAAACAAAAAAGTAATGTTCCTTATGTAAAGCTGCTTTCAGCCAATATTCTTACTCAGAAATCTGCAACTCTCATGACTAATCATTTTCGCTGGTAGAATATTTTAAAGTTTATAAATCTTACTTGTAATTGCAAACTTTCTGTGAATTGTAAACTTCTTGGAAAAATCGGACTGCTTTTACTCTGCTGTCAAATACCAGGGAAGATTTGGAGCAAATAAAAATTGTTGGGGAACTTCCCTATCTAGAACTGCAACAAACAAGTTCTACGGATAATAGGATTATCTAAATTTCCAAGCTTCTTACATATCCATTTCCTCTAAATTTACTTCCAAAACTCTCCAGGCAACTCTCAAACAACAGTAACAAGTGATGAGGAGAAACAGCTTCAAGTTACACTAGAGGAGGTTTAGACTGGATACTGGGAAAAACTGCTGCACCAAATTGGCTGTTGAGCACTGGAACTTGCTGCCCAGGGAAGGTGGAGTCATCATCCCTGGAGGCAGTTAAAAGACATTTTATGTGGCACTTAGGGTCATATTTTAGTAGTTGACTTGACAATGTCAAGTTTCACTCAATGATCTTAAGGGTTTTTTCCAGTCAAAGTGATTCTACGATTCTATTATGATTTTAATCAAAAGAGGTGGCTACCTTTACACTGTAAAAGAAATAATATTGAAGGTTGATTTTTCTTCCTATTCAATTGTCATGCCTAGGGAAACACTAAGTTTTCTGTATGCTGTCACTTAAGAGATACAGCACATCACTAATCTGTCATCCTGAAAGCTGCATAACAGCACTGAAGTTCTCAGTGTTGCTCTTTCTAAAGATTCCCCCCAACACTGTGAAGCTCATGCTGCATGCATACAGAAAACAAGGTGTTGCCTTACTTTCAAAGCTTTTTGCAGAATCCTGACCATAAGAACAGAAAGATCTTTCCACATTTCTCAATAAAAGCAGCTAGTACCAAGGATCAATTGTCAAATAATCAGCTATTTTAGCTTTTAAAAATAAATCTTCCACCTTTTAATACATCTGAAAACATTCAGAATTATTAAGGACCTATTTCTGAAGCTACTGTGCATGCAAAATTTAAGTAAAGTCAAATGATTCCATGCATAGAGACTTAATAGGAGGGGTGTTTCCTGCCACAACTTGGCTGGATCACAAAAACTTAACTGTGATAGTCCCAATCTATTAGACTGAACAGGTCAGCTCTTGCAGGTACTATAATAAGGAGATAAAAATAAGATACTTAATATTCTCAATAGTAAGAAAAATCAAGAAAACAGACCAATGAGTTCCCTTGTTTTGGCCTCAATCTCTCCCAAAAGAATCTCAGGATTGGCACAGATTTTCTCTTCATCAGCACAATAACTCTCTAAAAATTTCCTATATTCTGGATCTGTGAAGAAAAATTTTTGGATTAATACTTTGCAGTGCATCACAAAAATGGAATCCACTTTTCACTGGGACACCAAGAAAATATGTTTACCGTCTTCGATGCTCCCAGCTTTGGCATCTTTCTTCTTCAGCTTCTTTTTTGAAATCTTCTGGAATGGAGCAAATTCAACCACTGCAGGATACTCCAAACCTTAAAGGAGATCAGTGCTTAATTTTGCGAGACAAACACTCTCCCCATATTCAAGTAAGATTTTCAGAAGTCTTGAAACTTGTGTTGGGCAGTCTAACTTGAAATCAAAGGTGAATGTTTCTACAATCTCATCTGAAATTCTAATAGAATTATTTTAGATTCAAACCAAAATACATTTGTATTTTAATTCTATATAGCAGCAACATTGAATAGGTTTGGACATGCTAACAAAAACTGTCAAAGCAATGATGACTACTGCTGCACAATTAATTTCATGCATTACCATTTATAATTCCTTTTTAATTCTTCATTGATTAGAAAAACTTACATGAAATCTCAGCCTAACAAGTGATAAATACTGCTGGGAAATGAATCTGAAACAATTGAGTTGCTTCTGTAAAGCTTTGTTGCCAAAAAGCTTAAAAAGTAAATAAATGTTGTGTGATATGCAATAATAAAACCTCAGCATGTAAAATTGTGTGAAACGTCTTGTCTTTCTGTTTACGATGGACTACATAACCTCTTGACTGTGTTTCCTGCCATGGATTCTGTTTTTAATTCTACCTTAAACACTGTGTTTTTCTTTAGACTGGAGTCAGAACTGTGTGCAACTTTTGAATTTTGCCTGGTTTCCACTTGAAGCAAGTCAAAGCTTACACTTTGATCAAGTCCACTGACAACCAGGCTTAAATCTGTTAGAACATTTGTTAACCTTATTGAACCTGGTAATCCTTGTTTTAATTTTAGCCTCATAAATGCAATGCTGACAGAAGCCTCACCAGAGGGCATATTTAATCAAAACCTGTGCTCTTTATTTGCACAATCAATCATGCCGAATTGGCCAGCTGTGTCCATGCTCCGTTTTGTAATATACAGAATATCCTGGATTCAGTCCAGTGGAAAACTGAAGAATGTGCTTAATTTGGGAAAAGTGAAGTCTTGGCAGAATTATTAAAAGTTTCAAATTTTTTTATGTAAAATACAAAGAATTTGAAATCTGGGAATCCCACACTGTGTGTATACAGTAGAAAATGTCTACAATAGAAACACACGCTTACTTTTGTTTTACACAATCCATGCAATTTTTTATAGAAGGTATGCACCTAAAATTATGAAGTCAAGTTTTCATCTTGCTTTTTCAAAATGGGAATAAGTGGCACTTTATCCCACAGAAATACGTTGCAGATGTAACGATTCGCGCTTGCAATGTGTTTAGTGACTGTTGTGATGTATTGTGAAGCTCACATAAGGATCTTAGTAAGATGTTGATAGCATATTATTTAAGAATGCAGGTAAAGCATGCACACCACAAATATATTTTGCACTTTATCATTGTTCAAGTGCTAGATTTTAATATATTTTTAGGTAATTAGCTGTTTATTGAGGGAAAAAAAAACATAACTAGCAAAAAGGAAGCAAATGAATGCTCTAAAATAGTGTACGTATATACACATTTAATGTCTTACAAATAGTCCAACCTTTATTATCAATGAAGATATAGCCATCAAAGCGATCTCTAAAAAGAAGGATGTCCTCAGGATTTCTAAAGTTAATGTATGCTCTTGAGTAGAGATGAGGATAAAGGCTGCAACAAGAAACAATTTTATTTTCTGTTATTTACTATTCTGTTCAGAACTACTAATAAAGTAGAATTAGAAGGATCACACTGCAATTCTCATCTTCTTTGAGAAATAGCTACCTTAAACATATATATTTAACTCTTTACATATACAAATCTAATTCTATATATATGACAAAAAGCAACTGAACAACTGGGTTCCCAGATGCAACTGTGAAATTTATTCTGAACTGAAACAAATACTTCTAGTTTACTTTGTCACCCTGAATTGCAGATCATATGCTTCCATTGTGCAGGATCAAAGCTTTAAGTCTCATATTTAAGGATTCAAGAAACAGAAATAACAGCAGTTCTTTTGGTGAACTTTTTGGTCATGTTAAGGAAGTCTTTTGTCATGAAACAGGAGAAAGCAAGTAAAAGCTCCTAGTGAAAGGGGCAGTTGTCATGCTGTCACTGCATTTAAAGAGATTTCCACCTTTAAGAAAGATTAAAGAACCCAGATATTTGCAAAATAATCCACTGAATTACACACAAATAAATAAACTCAATCTGACATACACCTGTATCAATAGATATGCAATGTCTAGATGTGAAGAGCAATTACTGTGGAAATCCAAAGCACTTCTAGCAAAAGAACAGGTACTTACCTAAACTAATTCTGATTCTTCAGGAATTTATTGGCAGAGACCGCACTCCAAGAGTAAAGTTTTAATGTGCCTAAAAGAACCTCAGGGTTGGCACACCATCAACCACAGTGAAACTGAGTTCATAGAAATTATGAATTATCACCCATCAGCTGAGTTATTGTGAATCATGGCATGTACATGTTTTAAACCCCAGAAACTGTGATACAGCAAAGTTTGGCTTGAACCATCTTCAGTGAATTCTGTGATGGCTTTGTATTATGCCAGGCTTTTGAACACACATGAACACAACCCTGTAAATTTAACACCCTATGCTCATAGTACTATTATGAACATGACCAGTCTTTAGACAAACTGACATCCAGCAGAAGGAGACAATAAACACACATAGTTGCAACTGCATTTCAATCCCATTGCTATTTCAGATTTCACAAGTGAAAAAGAGTAAAAACATGGGTTGGATCACAGGATGTGGCAGCTCAAAGCAGCACAGTTACTACAATCCTAGTAATTTCTTCTTTTCAAATGGGCCTTCATATGGATTTCATTTTGGGTGCTAGAAGGTGAGCAGTAGGTGATGAAGAGCAGTGCTGTCTGTAACTAACTAGTGATTTTGTAAACTCACCAATTTTATGTTGATATTGTAGCCAGGGGGAATGTTTAAAAAAAAATCTAGAAGGCTTTTTTTGTTTAGATGTAATTTTCATTTAGCTGCAAATACCAGCTATGGAGTGTTCCTACAGCATGCATAGGATAAGACTTCTAAGGAAGAGCTATTTCATCCATATATACTCTTTATTATTTTTATACTCCAGGGTGAGAATAGTGTAATAGTGTAAGCAGGTACCCACAAAAACGCCTGCTAGGGCATGGCTGGGGCTACACTCCTGACACAAATCATACTATAGGCATGGCATGCTCCCTCATCCATCACAGCCTACACTAGTGCCACACAGCTATGGGTCACATGAAAGCACCCTTTGACAGCTTGACTAAGTGAGTATAGTTGCACATGGCTGTGTTTTGTCAGGGGCTATGCAAACAGTTCAGAAATCTCTCTGATCAGATGTGCAAATCTCCAGTTTGCACATGCAACATGAGGTATTTCAAGAATGGCTGCAGTTACCACCAAGATGCAAAGCAAACAAAAGTTGGTTCTCATATAAGTGCAAGTTAGCTGTCAGGGTGCTTAGAGTATTAAAGCCTGACCAGTGAGTGTTTCAGACCCCTGTCTTAGACTTCTGACCCAGCAGTGTGCAGTGTGCCTAAAAAAAAAGCATAAAAATCACTCTTGAAATGGGAAACTACTAAATCTAGCAAATTGAATGCTTAGCACTGGCTTGCATATTAAGTACTGTCTCTTACTCCATGTTTCAGACATCTGACTTCCAAGTGCTGCTCCCCTCTCTGGATTTCATCTTCTATTCACTGAGAACTCACCAGTGTGACTACACAGCAAAGAATGCATGGGGCTTCACAGGGCCACAGGCACTCTGTGGCTAATACCCTCTCCTACAGAGCAACACTCCTGCTCTACTCATGTACTTTATGTTCAGCAGTTACTGGATAAAACAAAGCTTTTGCTCTTCAGGAGTCTGCCTTCCAGCTGAGCCTCACAAAAGGGCCACCAGGTTCTGTGTGCCTCCTCCTTTTTTGAAGAAGCACAGACTTCATTCAGGATTTGAATGTGGTTTGAGGCTTCGCAGTTATAATCAGGCAGCTGGTTTTATTTTGCCATGTTTGCTCTCTATAATGCTGCTTTCCATCCATATCACAGTTTGAACAGATGCACTGCACGTGATGTTGTTAACTCTGGAATATCACTTACAACAATCTAACGGCAATAACACAGATGAGTCTGACTGTACATACTTCTCTAGTACAATACTGTTTCTTTGGTTTTCTGCTGTACATTAAAGGGTATTCAATCTTTTAGGTTACATGGGTTTCCATAATACTACTATCTCTTTAAGACCTTAATTTTAGAATCATTTTAGTAATAAACACATTCTAATAGTGTGGTTCTACAAAACAGTTTTTAACACAACTGTGTAAAAAGCTTGGTATACACAAAAGCCATTTTAAATAGGCATCTAGAATACAAACAGTAACATGTAAACTATAAAAACAGCCATCACATCTTAGTAAAAACACTTATCTATTTATCAGTCATGGTGCATATGAAGTATACATGTATAAATCTCCATGTGTAAATTTTGGAGTGTTAAATAAAATCCTCCATCCATTTTTATATTACATAGTAAGTTCTGATAAAATGAGTAACTCATCATCTATATTGTCATGCCAAGCTAAAATCCATTGCCCTTCATGCTTGTCTCTCACCTTTTGTGGTCATTCACACAGCTGATGGAACGGGCATAACTCTAAATTAGTCTTTCCTTTTAAAAAGTGAGCACAATTTGCCTGGCAAAGCAGCAGTAACACTGCAGTTGTCATGACCGACTGTCACTCATTCCATCCAGAAATTAGTAGTGGTGGTTCCCCTGAAGGTCTAAAAAATGCTGCCCCTTCAGAGCTGCAGTTCCCATGTGCCATCCTACAGTGTTAAAGCTATTTGCCTACAATGACCCTGAGCAAAACTGGGAAGAAGTTATGGAACTAAAAGGAGGAGTGCTGTCTGCAAGAAGATTTATCACTGACTGTGATATGTGACATGGCATTGACTATTTGACTGGCCTTCAAGTAAGCAAAGCTGCTGTTCAGATCTCTTTACATTTATATCCTCACAACACTATTAATGAGTCCTGGCACTCAGCATCAGCACCAGTAGCAAGGGATGACCCAAACCCCACAAGACCAGAACTCAATTGCTTGACTCAAGTTTTAAAAGACTCAGAAACATTTACATGCAGACAAAAAAAAAAAAAAAAAAAAGTATCTGGAAGAAAAAAAAAAGTGTTTGGATTCTGAAAACAAGATGGACTGTCAGGAAGGCAGAACCTTTATTATCAGCTACAGATAGCGTGTCTATCCAACAATCACCCTAAAGGTCATAGAACCAGTGTTTTATTTGCACTTTGGTGTCAATATACAAGAGAGAATAAATATAATGCAGTGAATCAGATGGATCTGAAAGAATGAACAAAACACAATGCAAGTGGCTTTCTGAATTGATTTTACTGAAATAGATAAAACTGAGTGTGATACATTAATGACATTACTTAAATGAAAATTTAAAAAATTTTACAGCTTGCCTCTAATAAGACATTGTAAACTTAATGATAACCTTCAAACTGAAAAAACAGATAAACTGGAGCTGATATACATGCCTTTTTTGGTTTGTCCTCTAGGCGAAATGACCTTGGAAATACGAATGTAGGAACAATTATACCCAGAGCTCTCTAGTTCTCTTTTCAACAGCAACTAGTAGTGCTTACAAGTAGCCTGTTAAAGAGGAGAAACCGTACACTGACACCTCACCTAGTATATCTCTTCAGTTACTTGCAGTTTACGGACTGTGTAATACAGAACTTTTTCTTTGTGCTCAATCAGTTTTCATAGGTAAGTGTCTAACTGCTCCTGAGCCATTTTCAACCTCTGTAATTACTGACATCTGCTTTTGACAAGGGGCTCCATGGTCTAACAAAGTGTTCTATGAAAAAAAAAAAACAACCGAACAAACAACACAAAAAACAAACCACAACCAAACAACAAAACAAAAACCAAGTCTGTATTCCTCAAAACTGAAGAAGCTATTAGAAAATTCCATTATCCAGAGTTTCACAGGACAGGGTTACACTGAG
Organism: Forpus xanthops; assembly: GCA_032466535.1. Taxonomy (NCBI): domain Eukaryota; kingdom Metazoa; phylum Chordata; class Aves; order Psittaciformes; family Psittacidae; genus Forpus; species Forpus xanthops. The sequence continues at coordinate 25,726 of JASSUY010005257.1, forward strand.
ACAGTACAGCAAATTTGTCTTCTTCCACGTCAAAATATTTGCAGGTCCCTTTCTCTTTCCAACAAATAGCTCCTCTTCACTGAGTAGCTTCTCCATATCATTCTCTTTTTTGATAACATGAAATTTGCTTTTAATCGTCTCTTGGTTTTATTATCACTGCATTCTCTGGATTGGTTGCCACTATGTGCATGGTAGAGGATCTAGAAAAAAGCTCATCAGTGAAAACCAGAGGGCACTGTAGAGAGAACATGCCTACCTTGTCCTGCAGTTCTTGTTAGCTGAAACAGTGTGAAAACACAGAGTCTTCTGAAATTCTGTGAATAACAGCTTATTGCAACACAATGCTTTAAACTTAGAAATGAGTTCTCCAACAGATAAGAGAAGACTAAGACTCAGTGGATTAATCTTGCCTCTAACTCACAATTTCTAAAAGCTGACTTTATATTCTTGAGTGTGTGAACATGTAAAGGGTTAAATCTTAAACAGATGCACATGGGTATGCATCAGCATTCAAACAAAGGGGGCAAGGTGATTCTGGGCCAGTCAAAGAACAAATAACCAGTCAAGCAAGCACTCCGTAGAACTGAAACTAAACGCCTATTGAAACTGTGTAGTTTGATGAAAGAAGTTTCAGCCACAGAAATCTTAATAGATTAACCCATTCTAAAAACACACCTTTTGTATTAAAGTGTAATTTTTAAGAAGCAACACAAAGAAAAAAATAATATGAAGCAGTTCATGCTGAAAAGGTCAAACTTACATGAAAATAGTTTTTTTCTATAAAGTTTAAATTTTTGAAGGTAGAAGACAATATGAATCCAAAACTCAGGAGAGAGAGAACATTCTTCTCCTAGATCATTATTTTATTACAGGGCTCATACACAAGACTAAAGGAAACTGAAAATCCAAGTAACACGTTTCATTGTTAAAAAAAACCCCAAACCATGTATATTCTTTGTTTGCTTGAAGTCAGGTAGTAAACCCATGTAAGAAATACAGCTTTATTTGCTCCAGACTTTATACTTTTAATCACCAATGTATGCTTTTCAAGGCAAATGAATTTTTTTAGTGTTTAAAGCATGTCCTCGTCCCTTTACCAGAATAAAATACTGTGTAATACAAGCAATCTAACAAACTTTTTTATATGTACATATAATCTGCCCCTAGCTATACGAAAGTACATGATGAATAACAGAGCATGAGAGAAAAAACAGTTTCATCAGAATCGTGACATGGGTGCAATTAAGTAAGTGGGCAGTAAGGTTTCTGATACTCAAAAAATCTCATGACATAAAAGCAGAGAGAAAATGAAACTTCATATGGACAGCTGCTGTCAGTGCCTTCTCTCTTCTATGATGGCTGACTCCCTAAATTCCTATGTCAACAACTGTTCTGGAAAACTATTCTTTTAAACTGTTTTCTGGCATTTGCGTAGCTAAATGCACTGAGGACACAGAGGCTCTTCTTCAGGGAATTTTTGCTTTACCTTTGTTATTTTCTCCATATGAAATGAACAGCTGGGACAGACGCATTAAAGAGGCTCATTTGGAAATACAGATTACCAACTTCAGCAGAAAAATGTGAATAACTACAAAGACTTTCAATCACACTAAATACTTCTCTTTTGTAAAGGCATATTCTTTGTGGTTCTACCAGGAAATCTGAAGCATCAACTATTTTGTTGCTGTGCACTGGTGTAACTTTGTAGGTCACACAACTGCCATAAAGACTCACTAAATAAGACATATGTTTCTTTCTGACTGTGGAACTGCCTTTGACAGATTATCTAGTCAGACTTAACCATCTAATAACATCGTGGTGGCAAGAAGCAGCTGCACCTTGTCAAACAAAGTCAATCCAGGAACTAGACTGTTCTAATCAAAATTGGTCACAAGCAAATACCTACACAGGAAAGGCTATCTGCTTTGGGTGGGGTCACCCCTACCTTTAGAAGTCGGCTAGCAATTAACACCCAAGATTCCTCTGTCATCAATCAAAAAAATCTTATGCCAGTGGAGGGTGATTCAGTGCACACTAAGGCTAAGATGGGCAAGAAGGATCAGTTTTCCAGAACACATGCAGATGTAGCATACAGAGTGTTTTGTTTATTTCAGTGGTTAAGTTCTTTCTCTTCTGGAAATTGTTTTGCTTGAAAGGGAATTGTATTTTACTATGGTGATACTGAATAAATTATATAAATAAAGTAGCAGTTTTATTTTAGTTTTGCATGAGACAAAAATTAATAAAACTGGATTATTTGAAAAACACATAAAATAAACATACAAACATGTAAGCAAACAAAGAAATTAAGCTCAAATAGCACTCATGAAAAGAATTCCATAATGTCTGCCCTAGGTTGAACCTTTCTTACAGTTGATAAAGCAGCCTGTTGTATTTTACCAATGAAAGTTAAAAGAAACATCAGGGTTTCAAACCAAATTATGCCCTATTCATATACAGAAATATTCTGGTTTAAAAATCACCAGTGTAAAACAAAAAGGCAGGAAGCACTGTCTCTATGTAGTCAGCTTTTCACAAATATTTTAAGTAACCTAACAGAACTAACAAAAAGGGAAAAACAGGTGATCAGGTATGCTCAAAATACCTTAATTTGGTTTTAAGTGCCTGAAAACCTACATAAACAGCTCATCCTCACCTGGGATCAGCAGTGCAAAACTCAAAATAATCATGGGCAGGGAGAGGATGAAGCTGTTCTTCCAGTTGCTCCTTAGTTAGACAAGGAGGAAGGCGTCGAATAACTACCTGCATATATAAAAGAAAAAGGAGATTTATCTTCAATCTAAATACTGCAGAAAGAGACTGAACAAATCATGTGACTCCTCCTTAAAAGCTGTTCCCTGAATAGCGATTTATCTTCTTGGACTTGCTGACAGGTGGAACAATTTCCCTACCTCAGTTTCTGCTATGGCTGTAAAACTGTAGGGTAACTGAACTATCCTGATGAAGAGCTTGAGAACCCTTGTAATTTAGCCAGTAGCAAAATATTTTAACAGATGATCAAAAAAAAAAGAAATACATACAACACAGCATCATTATACAACTTACAGTATCTCTTAAACTAACATTGAAGTCCTTTTTCACAAAACTAGCTATGTGTATTAGGTTTATGTGTCCATGTCTGGCAGCAGGGGCTCCAGGGTGGTATCTGTGAGGAGAAACTGGGGCTACTCCGTGCTGGACACAGAATGTTCCAGTGGACCCATCACAGGGCACAGCTCAGCCCCTCAGTCAAGATAGTGGCATCTCTGGGAAAAAGTATTTCAGATGGGACAAAAAAGGCTGCACAGCAGCAGAGAAGTAAGGGGAAAAAGTACAAGAAATGGCCTTGTAGATGTCAAAGTAAATGAGAAGGGAGGAGGTGCTCCAGGTGCCCTGAGATTATCATGGTGAGCACCCCCTGCAGTCCATGAAAGTCCACGGTAGAGCAGTAGGTAGACCTGTAGTCTGTGGAGAACCCATGCCAGAGCAGGTAGACATGCCTTGACGGGAGTTTCAGCCTGTGAGAACTCATGCACGAGCAGGTTTCCTGGCAGGACCTGCAGCCCACAGAGAGAAGCCCAAGCTGAAGAAGGTTTATCCTGAAGGACTGCAACCCACAGAGAAAACACATGCTGCAACTGCTCATGAACAACTGCAGCGGGTGGGAGGGACCTCCGCTGGTGCGGTTTATAAAGGACTGCATCTCATCGCAGAGGCCTCACTCTGGAGCAGGGAATGGGTGTGAGAAGAAAGGGGCAGCAGAGAAGAACTGTTATGCTCTATCTACAACCCTCATTCCCCATCCTCCTGCACTGCCTGGGGGCAGGGGAGAGAGAGCCTGGGAAGGAAAAGGCCAGAAGGTGTTTTAATCTTTCTTTTCTTTTACTTAGCAATAAAATAATTTTCTTCAAGTTGCATATTTCGTCCATGACAACACTTTTTAAATGATCTCCCTGTTTCCACCTCAATCCACGTGTTTTTCTAATCTTATTTTCTTCCCCTGTCCTGCTGAGGAAGGAATGAAGGAGCAGCTTGCCAGAGATCTCATAGGCATTCAGTCAACCCATCGCATTCAGGTAAAATGGTCAGTAATAGAGGCCAGCAAACTAAATAAAAACCTTTGGGACACAATGATGGCAGCACAGAAATCAGTAAAATGGGCATAAAACTTCAGGCAATCTATTTCCATTTCTTAGAAATACGTGGATTTAACTCAACTTTTAAGTTATGGTGACTTTCAGTTTTTCAATTTAGAAAACAGGAATAAATCTAATTTCGTACTACTCTATGTAACGCATTCTTTGAAAAGCGCTAGAATAAAGCAAGGGAGAGAGAAGAGCTCTGGTCCTTGCAGGTGCTGCTTTGCAACAGCAACGGCCATTCTCGATTTCTGAAGCACTAAAGGCGACAAGGAACGCTGCCGGAGATCTCGAACACCGGAGTTAACACACACCCTCACTCTTCAGACGAACCAACATCCGTTTAAACACCTGAATCTCCAGAAATTAAGCCTCACTCTGTCGAACGGGGCCTACCTGCACCGCGCTGCCGCTGCAAACTTCCTCCGGTCCTGCCGCATCTCCCACCGCAGGCGCTCTGCTCCCGACCCCGCCCCCCCCCCCCCCCCCAGCCCCCGGTCCCGCCGCCCGCCCGGTGCCGCCCCGTTGCGGGCCCCTCCGCGAGGTCCCCCCGGGCATCCCCTCCGTGCCGAGAGGGTCACCCCCGACGGAGCTGCGCTGCACCGCGGCCCTTCGGCGCCCGGAAACCGCCGCAGAGGCGCAGTAAAAAAGTTCCGGTTCACGTTCCGGCCGCCCCCCGCGCGGGGTTCGGTTTCCCAATTGGCGTCTTTACCTTAAAGAGGGAATGAACCCTAAAACTGAGCATCCGGAGGGGTCTCAGCCTCGTACTTGGCGCGCCGGGGCAGGGGATGTGTGTACTGTGCTTAGCAGCCTGATTAATGCTGCTGTGACTGGTTAGGGTGCAGGACAGGCGCTGGCTGTTTGCAGTCAAGCTCCATTAGATCAAGGGGTGGTACATCCTCGGGGGAAGACCTGTCCCTCCCTCCCTGCACGTCCAAAGGCTGTTCCAGGCAGCCTTGTCCTAGGAAAAGGAAGCAAAGCGCTGTGGGTGCTTTAAAAACTGACCCCCCCCCCAGGCTGGAATGGTGTATTAGCACCTGGGGAAGGGGAAGGGCAGGGAGCATCAGCGGGTACCAAACACACCTGAGGCAGCAAATGATCCGTGGAGGAGGAATCTTTCACCTGATCTTCCAGGGTGAACAGCAGGATGAAGGAGGTTTCGCTGCCTCCTGGTTCCATCCCTTTGGCAAGAGCCCACCCCACAAAATGAACATCTCATACTGGGCTGTCTCCAGCTCAGCACCCAGGAACAGAGATACCCCTAAATTCCTGCTTCCCTTAAAGTCCTTGGCTGCAGGGTGATAAGGGCATGATTCCCGCATGCAGCTTGGGCTTGACGCAGAGCAAGGAGCCGAGCCATCAGCAGCACCCTGTGCACAGCTGAGCACATGTGCTAAGGGCCCATCTCAGGCCACTGTCTCCTCCAGGGCTGTCCCCATGTGTTGACCTTTCAGACACTCCTTGCCCTGCTTCACATCTCTGTTTGCCTTCCCTCCGTGACCAAAGAGCCAGGGATGCTCCCTGGACCAGGAGCATCCTCTAGACCAGGCGTCTTGCCCCAGCACCCCACAAGAGCAGCTCCCCTGCCCGTGCTTCTTGGGGAAGGAGAATGGCTTCATTGGTGGGAGCCTAGACCAGGAATAGGACTTGCTGAGGCACCCTGGCAGGGCTGGGACCCAGGCTGCAGATCAGAGCCTGACTGCTGCTCTGGATGCAGGTTGGACTCAAAGGGAAAAGAGAGGAGGGAGGCTTTTTGAAAGACCTTTCCAAGTGTTTTGCATTCCAAGCTAACAGCCTTCCCAGCCCAAATGAACCTTTCCAATTCACTTGAAATCTTTCTCATTTTCTCTGGAAAATGAAGGGAAAAATACCCAGCTGTAACGACCAACGTGGTTTTATCCACATGCAGCCTGGAAGCGCTGTGGTTTCTGATGGGAAACATCTCTTAAGAACTACGGGAGAGCAGAAGAGTTGAGGTGAGAGGTGTGATAAATGACTCACTCCGTTGAATAGAGATCAGCAAACAGCGCTGGGTGCGCGGGGAGTCTCCTCTCCACCAACACGCACCCCTTTTAACACACACTCTCGGTTTATATTGAGTTCCACAGTCCCTCCCGCATGCGCACTGCCTCCTGGTGGTCTCGGGCAGGGGTCTCGGGATGAAGTAAAGAGTCTTCCTCAGTGACCTTACACACTTTTAGGGTTAAACTTTTCACCCTCTTCTCTCGCCTTGCTGGCTCTCCCCCTCCTTAATCGTTCTTCACCGGTCTTTAGCTTGTTTGTTGTGACTCATCATCGGTCTTTAGCATGTCTGTTGCTGTCCCATCATCGGTCTTTAGCTTGACTATTGTGTCTCACAGATAAAAGAACAAAAAGGAACATTTGCAGTTCATTCCCCCAAGCACCACAGGACCAGCCCCCAAGGAGCCCGTGGCCAAATACAGCAAGGTTCGAAAAGATCAACGCTTTAAAACAGAAAAATAACCCATACAGTTTCGGTCATACAAGGAATAGATCACTTAATTCTGTATTAGTGTTTTCATTGACAGGGATCATATTTACACATCTCGCAGAGGTGAGGGCGCAGACACAAGGGGTTTGTGCTGCAGCAGCCGCTGTGCGCGCAATCCCTGCTGCAATCCTACCTTTGGGAAGGTGTCATCCTGCCAGTGCAGCCGCAGCGGCGCTGGAGCTCGGCTTCCCTCTCCCAGCCTCTGGCATGTGTCTCCTGTAAAAGGAAAAGGAACAGTCACACAAGACTGAACACCGGCTGGCTCTGCTCTCAGCAAGGCAATTCCTGCCTAACCTTGGGCGACATCGTGCCTACAATGCGTGGCTGCTGTCCCGCTCAAGATGAGCTGGATCTCCTTCATTAACAGCAATTGGCTCCAAATTCCTTCCTGTGCTTATTATTACCTAGCTTTAATGGACAATGAAACAGTGGCAGAATATTGCTAACACCTGAAGGGTGTCTAATAGGGAAGAACACTGGAAAGAAAGTGCTCCTCTCCTTTCGATGAGGGTTTTAAAGGCATCCAGCTCCTTTGCTGGGGCGGGGAGGACAGGCTCAGTACCTGCCACGGGTGAGTTTTGGCCGCTCCGTGGTCCATGGGTGATACACCCTCAGCATCATACTCCTCCTCACCACAAACCTCACTGACCAGCAGCGCTTGGCCCCACACTCATGGTGAAACACCACAGACCTCAAATAAAGTTCTGCTGCCCTTGATTGTGGCGTGTCACCACCAGCACCCCTCGACAAGCACTGCATTGGGGTGAGAGGCCTTTTACCTGCAGGGGCACTACACGGAGTACCCGCTCCTGGCATCTTGGTCTTGGAGCTGCACTAGATGGATACCTAAGGAGGACCCTGGGTACCCCCTGGCCAGGGACCCCTGCAGCACCCTAGGGATGCAGTGAGCCTGAGCACCCATGAGGACCAGGGACCACAGGAGGGTCCTGCATCTCCTGGTGCCGGTGCAGGGGCTGCTGTGATCCTGCCCATGGCGGCACCGCTGGCCCTGCCTGCACACGGTGTTTATTTCATGTCTCACAGTGTTAAATCATAGCAGACATGCAATTTGGGCAGTGCGTGGCTCCCTAATGGGAGGCCTCGGGTGCGTGATGGGGCCGGGGCCAGCAGCAGCCGCGCTGCAGGGCTCCTCCGTGACGCTTTATTGCTTTTGACGCTCCAAACGCGCTCGGAAAGGCGAGTGCTGGCTGCACGGAGGAGGCTGCTCCCCTCTCCTGGGACCTCCCTCCTGGTCCCACTGCAGCACCCATCCTGCACGGAGCTCAGCCACATGCCTGCCCTGGCTCCGGCAGCACCCAGCTTGGTTTCATTCCCAGGAAGGTGTCATGGGTTCAGCAGCAGCAGTCGTCTTTTTCCTTTAAGTGGTAGCTTGTGCAGCACTGTGTTTTGGATTTTCGGCTTGGGAACAGTGCTGATAACACAGTGTTTATAGTTATGGCTTGGAGTGTTCAG
>JASSUY010005260.1:0-15886 GCA_032466535.1 Forpus xanthops
CTCCCCCCCCATCCTCTCCTCGCTCTTCCCCCCCCTCCCGCCGCAGCCTCCCGCAGCCTCGCCCGGCTCCGGTGCGTGCGGTTCCCCCCCCCACATCCATCGCCCATCCCCGGCGCTGAGGACCCCCCCGGAGCCATGGCCCCCATCGGACTCAAGGCTGTGGTGGGAGAAAGTAAGATCCGCGTCCGGTCCGCTGCGGGAGGGGGTCCCAATAACGGGGTTCAGGGCCCCCCCCTCTCCATTTTAAGGAGGGTGGGGGTATGCTGCGGGTGCGCAGTATGGACCTTCGAGATGGCATCAGCGCCTGGGAGGGGGCACACAGGGGACACCCCTATGGGGCCGGCGGCAGGACGTTGGGACAGGGTGGCCCGATGCGATCGGGGCTCGCTCCCCCCCCCCTTTCCTCCCCCTCAGTTTTTATTCATTTTGGGGGGTTTTGGGCTTTTCCTGCAGTGCTGAAGGGTGGGGGGTGGAAAACGGGGGGAGGAAGAGGGAAGCGAAAGGCGCTTGAATTTACACCCACCCCCCCCCCCCCCGCTTCTAAAGGCCGAGGGGCGATCGCATCATGCGGATAGAGCCCTTCGCCCCTTCTTGGGGGTGTGGGGGGCTGAGCAGGGCCGGGGGGGCCGTTGGTTCAGGCCTTTGGCTTTGTCCGCAGCGAGACCGCTTTCACCGGTTTTCCTTATGGATATCGGTGTTTTCCCGGCCGCAGCTCCGCTTCCTTATTCCCGGGGGCGGGATGCGCCCCCTCTTAACCCCCTAAACCCCTCTTTCCCACGGGCTTTGCCCCTCGGGTCCCGGTCCTGCGGCGGTTCCGGGCCCCGCGATCGCTTCCTTCCTGCAGCCGGTGTTTGCTACGTCTCCTTTGGGGGGGGGGAAGAGGGGGGGGGTTCCCAAAACGCCCCAGGCTGGAAGCAGGAGGGGAATGGGGGGGTCCCTTCCAAAGGGCAAATTAAAGCGCCCCCCCTCCCGAATTTATTTGGATATAAATTGGACTGAAATCGAGAGGAGAAAGGGCAGGAACCGGTGAAACTTCCCCCGTGCTCCCCGCAGCCATGAAAAGCCGTTCTCGTCCCTCCCCGCTCCTCCTGCGGGATTTATTTCCGTGGCATCCGGGCCCGGATTCCTGTGTTTTTGGGGATGGGGGGGACGGTATTCGGGGTGTAATCTCGGGAAGGCGTTGTTGTATATGTGTGGCTGTGGGTGACATCCCCGCGGTGGGGATGCGGATGGTGCAGCCGGGGCTGGTGGTGTGATCGGGTGGGTGGTGATGTGATGGAAGGGGGGGGGGGGGATATCCCCCTGGATGGATGGCCCTGCTTTGTTCCCAGGCATCCCCCTGCCCCAGGGATGGGGGGGTTGAGCTGTTCCCTCCTCATCATTGTGACCCTGGGATGCTGCATTAGGGATTTGAGCCCATCCGGCTGGAAAACCAAAGGGAAAAGGCTGGAAAACCAAAGGGAATGGTTGTTTCTCTGCTGCAGGATGAGCTTTGGGGAGGGGGGAGGTTGGCTCTTTGCTGGGTTTGCTTTTGGAGGGGTCCTCTTGCCTCTTGGGTGGGGGACAATGACACCAGCCATCCACCCACTCCCAGGCCCCATCCAGCTCTCCCAGTGCCCTCCTGGAAGAGATGACAGGGACCAGCTCCTCTGCACATCCCTTATTCCATTCATTGTCTCGGTGCTGAAATAGGCTGGGGGAGAGCAACACGCACACATACACATCATGGAAAACTGTCTCCATCCTCCCCTTCAGGGTAGCAAACTGCACTGTGCCTCCCTGAAAAACCTCGTTCCAGACTGAATACGATAACTGGGAGCTGGGCATCAGGGAAGCGGGGGTGTTGGGAAGGAGGGAGCAGGGATGTGCAGGCAAAATGCTGCAGAGGAGTGAGGGATGGGGCCCTTGAGGAGCACCCTGCAGGCAACAGCTCTCCCATCCCTCCTTGGGCTCCCATGGGAAGCTCCTGGCCTTGGTGGGTCCCTTCCTGCCCTGAGGTGCTGTTTTCAGCTGGAGTCAGGAGCAGGGTACCAGGACCTCCATTGGGCATCAATGCGGATGGCACACGGCTCTCCCCCACTGCACCAGCCTGCTCTAAAGGGATTCCCAAAGGTTTTCCTGCAGAAGATGCTCATAAGGAGGGAGAGGTCCAACCCTGGGGCTGACCTCGGGACAGGGTATCTCCCCCATGGAAGGAGGGGAGGAAAGCTGGATGGATGCTGCCGCGTTGCCATGGCTCACTCTGCCAGGCCCCCCCTCTGTCACTGCATTCTGCCCTGGCTTCCCTCCAGACCCGGATTAGTCCTCTGACCAGCTGGTGCCATGGCAGGGTTTGGAGGCCCCTGAAGAGGTGGGAAAGGGGGATGAGGTGGGTGAATGTTGCAGGAGATGGACAGAACCAGATTGTGCCCCTCGTAGAGGTGTGTGCTGGAGGGTGTACCTGCGCCTCCCCGCAGCATCCATCAGGGATGGCTGCATCCATCCCTTCAGGACTTGCTTTCCTTCAGCCGGGATCGGAGCTGAGTGCGATGCCCAAGGACCAAGGTCCTCCTGTTGTGCCTCTGTTCCCTCTGCAACCACCTTCCCAGAACCCCACTGGAGAACCAGTCCCTTTGCTCTGGCTCTGGTTAGCAAAACCTCACCCAAGCATGGAGCTGATCCCCATTCCAAGCCCCCCATCCCCAAGTCTTCCTCTAACCCCCATCACATTCACATTCCCCATCCTCTCTTGCCCCAGGGCTTCCTTACACCTCCTTGCCTTGAGCTTCCCCTGCCCAGGCTGGTACCTGCTCTCCTGCAGCACCCTGCAGTGGAGAGGAGGAGGAGGCAGGGCTTTACTTCACTGAACCATCACCAAGATGGACCTGCTGCAGGGGTGACACCTGCACAGTGCCTGCCACTGCGATGGGCTGGTGCAAAACACGCAGCTGGAGTGATGCCCACAATGGATCTGAGCCCCCCAGACCCCTGCAAGAGGAGAGAAACATCTCCAAGGGCTTCTTCCTTTTGCTCACAATGCTGTCATGGACAGATGGAAGAAGCAGAGCAGCCCTGGGATAAGGGAGAACTCTGCTCCCTTCTGGAGACGGCACGAAAACACCTTTACCTCAGGACAGGAGCTGATCTTCCTGTGGAGCATCCTTGCTCTACAGCCTCCTGTGTCAGAGTGCTGCTTGCCAGAGCCCCACCGAGGAGCCTCATGGTTAAATCCTGCTTGGATGAGGTCTGATGGGCCCACAGCACCCATGTAACAGCCACATCGTGTCCCCATCTGAACCTTTCGAGGGTCCACATTTTGATGTGATGACTTGTGGATGCAGGCTCCTTCTGAGCTGCACATGAGGTGCTGCTCCTCCAGGGACAGGGATGAAGCACAGGCAGGGGCTATGGGGACCCGCTGCCAGTTGCTGGTGTGTTGCTCCCCCAGGATTCATGGGGAACCCCATAGCTCCCACCACCCCTGTGCTAAAGGCACAGATGCTGCCCATGGAGGATGCTCCATGCCCAGCTCAAGGCTTGTGTGCTGCCCTAGAGCCAGGTCTGGCAAGGGAGAGGAGACAGCAAAGGCCACAGGCCTGGCTGCTCCTGGTGGGACCATTGCAGGGATGTGCATTGCATCCTCCTGCCTGCACATGGTGGTCTCTGTGCCTTGTCCCCTATGGGTGGGAGCAGACCCTGAAGCTGAAGCCAGCCTCTTCCTGGGCAGCCCAGCCTCCCAGTGCACAGCTCTAGGGAGTCCCGGGGCAGGGAAGGAAGGAGGGCTGAGGGATACTTGCACACACAGGACCATGGAAGGGTACCAAGAATGACAGACCTCACTTTGGCGTCACACCCACTCACCGGTGTCTGCCTGTGCAAGAAGGTTGAAAGGAACTTGGACTCTACCTCTAAAAAGAAGGGAGAAGACTCCGATTCCCCTGCACCTTTGAGGAAAAGCATCCCAGGAGAGATTCCTTCCCTCTTCCCACAAAAACAACATGATTAAAAAGGGAATCATTGTCACATGGCTTCTAGTTGCACGCTGAGAAGCAGATGCTGCGTCCACCAACTCACAATGCAGGAAGGGACTTGGCTCTTGTGCTTTGAAGAGTGCAAAAATAGATGGGGCCGGAGGTGCATTAACTTATGGGCTTCCGTGTTTCCCATATGAACGTGTACACACCCGTGTTGACACACGTGCTGTAGGGTCACTGATGGAGCCCATCAATGAGCTTGATACTGTGTCCCTAAGGGAGCAGCAAAGATCTTCAGGACTTGCCACACATCATCTGGACCCTCTTGATTCAGGGCAGAGAGGAACCAGCTCCAGAAGTCATGGTCACACACATAGGAAAGGGTGACCTAACCCTGGGAGGGGGTCACCTCCCCTCCAGGACACTGACACCCCATGTGTGTCGTCCTGCTGCAGCTCCTCTTGGCACAAAGCATCCAGGTACAGCATCTCTTCCAGGGGTGGGATCAGCCAGTGGAAGAGGACAAGCACTACTGAAGGGTGCTGCCTTCAGAAGGGACCTGATGTGCTCTGTGACCCATTGACTTCACCCAGACCTGCTCAACCTCCTCACCTTGTGCACACCTGAGGAATCGGTGCCAAGAGTGATCCCACAGGGAGACCCTTGTGAATGTCACCGCAGTTCTGCAGCGCAGGGTGCGAGAGCCATTCCTGGATGTGATCATGCATTTCATCTCCCTTCCTTCTGTCTGTGTTACTGAGTTCAAGACCTCCAGGTCCCTGTTGTCCTCCCTGGGCTCTGCCGGGTTCCCGTGGCTTTGGTGCATCCTTCGCAAGAGCAGAGCAAATAGGAAAAGGTGGAATGTATGGAAATAGCCAAGATTGCCTCATCCAGGGTGGGGGAGGAAAGGATGAAGCTAAGCCTGGGCAACTCTGGGCTTACTGGAGCTGGATGGCATCTGGGCTGCACCATTGTCAGGTTCCCACGTGAGGAACATGTCCTCCAGCAAGGTGTTGAGGACACAGAGTGCTGAAGGGGAGATATTTGAGCCTTGGGTTATGGACGCAGTGTTCTCCGGACTCACGTCATCCCTGAAGTGGCTCTTACCTGCACTGAAGGACACTAGCTAGGCTTTGCCTCTTGTAAATGAAGCTATCCTATATGTCGTTAATGGGGTTGATGGGCTTCCTGCCGTCTGCTGCTCCATGGAGCTTGCTTGAGGATGGAATGCTGGTACCTTGAGGTCCCCGCTGAGGATGCTCAGAGGTAGATCCTTGCTCCACTACATTTGGTCGTGGTTATGTCTATGCAACATTCGCACTGTCTTAAGCAATTAGTTAATGAACCAGCAAAAAGCGGTTGCCAAGTCAACCCAAACCAAACATGTTCCTCTTGGAGATGCAGCGTGACAGCTTTAGAGGAGAAGTGGGTCTTGAGCAAACCTCACTGTGGGTTCCTGTGGTCCTTGCCTACAGCATCCCTCACCCATCCCAGTGCTCCTGGTGGATGTGGTTCTCCTGCTCCCACCACTGGTGGAGCTTAGGACTGCTCATTGGATTTCAGGCTCTTTCTGAAGCAGGAGAGCAGGCTTGGGACATCCCAGATGAGTCCATCTCAGCACAGGCTTTGTGTGGGCACAGACAGGGTTGGTTCCTCTTCCCCCACAGCCAGTTGGAGACATGGGGCTGGCTGCTGTTGCCCAGCCAACTCGCTATAAATACCATGGGCTAAGCCTCTTGGAGTGATATGTAGGCTCAGGTCCTACTAGGCCACCGTGTCACCAGCTTCTGGCCCTGCTTGGAAACCATGCAGTGGGTCATTTCCATGCCACGTGTTGCCATCCTCCATTGGCAGGTGAGATGTGCTTCCTTGTCCACAGGCCCTGATGTTGTCTCTGCATTGGAGGATAAGTCTGGAGCTCTCTGTATTGTCTGTTCTTGGTAGATACTGGAACTAAAATCATTCCAGCCTGAAGGAATCAGATGCAGTGTGGTAGGTCCAGACAAGCCAAGTGTTGAAGGCACTGGATGAGATGCACATATGCCTTTTTTTCCCTGGTGAAGGTGAAAAGCTTGGCTGTCAGCATCACCAACTGATGCTGGAGTCCAACAGCCCTGGCTAGCCAGACCACTTGGGGACATTGGTGGCAACATCTGACCTGCTAATGTGGGAACACAAGAGCATTGATTCCCAGGAAGTAGTGAGACTTGAGGACCTCAGGGAATGAGGGAGTCTCTTGCTGATCTTATAACTTCTCTTGAGTGTGGAATTGGATCATAGAGTGGTTAAGGTTGGAAGTGGCCATAAAGAATTGGCTTAAGGATGCTTTCCCTGGGATTGTTCATCCTTGACAGCATCACGACATCAACAGCACGGTGTGTGCTGGCATCCATTCCCCTGGCTGGATGTGCTTGTGCCAGAGGTGCTGCTTAGGAACTGCCCTGCGCAAGGAAAGGTCTGGTATCTTCTCACAGCTTGCCTTGGCCAAGTCCTTGGTGCCTCATCCATCCCCATGTGCTCATCTCCCACCCAGCAGCAGATGCAGGGTCCTTGTTTGGAGATGCCTGGGTACCTCCAAGCTCCTCACTGTGGTGTGAGCAGTGCTCACATCCTGCCCAGCATCCCATCCACAGCCCCAGCTCCTTTGCATCTCAGAATTCCCACATTGCACCCTTTCCATGCCACCTCTGGGCTCCTGTGCCCTGGGCTTGTCCTCCTTGCTTCAGCAATGGAGCCTTTGCATGAAAGGGCCTCAGGATGCTCTTTCCCAACCTCCTTCCTTCTTTCCTTCCCCTCCTAGCCCTAGAGCAAAGCCATCACAGGGGCAGGATGTCTTTTGATGGTCACCATCAAGGGAGCATCACCACAGCCCCCTGTGCTTCTCTGTACATAGTCTGCAGCTGAGGTTGCTGGGATGGGATGGAGGGCAGGAGCTGCCTTGTAAACAGCTCTGTTATTCCTGGAGCCTTGCTCCGGGGAAACAGCCAAATGTGAGTAATGGAAGGGAGAGGAGGGATGCTCTGGCTGGCATCCCTGCCTCCTGACCGTGCTCCTGCACCAGCGAAGGACCAGAGTGCAGGATGGGGCCAGGCTCCTGCCTATGGGGAAGACAATTCCCCTTCCACATTTTTGCTGTGTGGATGACCTGAATTCAGTTGAGCAGCACATATGGGTGCAGGCAGCAGCTTTTCCCACCCCAACTGTGCACAGCTCCATCCCCTTTCCCTGGTCCTGCAGCTCCTATACCAATGGGAAGACTAAAGGATGTGTCCGCTGGCAGGCAGAACTCCAGGTTGATGGCCAGCATCCTTCTGAAGCATCCCATAGGCAGACATCACTGGGTAGGAGATGATGTGCAGTGGCTGCCTCCAAAAGCTTTGTGTAGTGGTTTAACACTGGGGGGTAACTCAGAAACACACAGCCACTTGCTTGCTCCCCCAAAAAAGAGGCTGGTATAAGGGGGCAGACACTTTATAAACCCAAAAGGAGCGTTACTGGGGGACCCAAGGCAGCGACACCTCAGTAGTGGGCTACACATAGCACATGTGTTTAATAACATAGAACCATTCCTTAGCTGGGTTTTAACTGGGCATTTCAATCCCTGGTTCTGGGAGCAGGGGCTCAGAGGAAAGCCCTCCAGGGCAGAAAGCCAGGGAGAAGCACCATGGGGAGAGCACGAATGCAGATTCTCCCTTAGGATCAGCTGGGCAGTTCCCAGTGCATCCCTGCTGTGCGTGGGGTGATGCTTCATACACCAGGGTACAAAAGGGACCTTCAGGGGCCCCCCAGTGCAGATGTTTGGCAACACGTGTGTCTGGCAGGAGGGCAAATACTGATTCTAGCAAGGCTTGAAACCCCCTATCCCACAGTCCAGCCCCCCAAGTGACACCCACTGCACCCCACTCCTCACATGGCCTTAACCTGCACCCCACAGGGAGCAGCCCCACCGGCACCCCATGGCATATAGGTGTAGGGTGGCCATAGGGCTGAGGGGTGTGGGGGGATCCCTGGCTGCTGCTGTCCCTGTTGGTTGCATAAACCCAGCCAGCGCGGGAGGTGAAATGGGATTTGGGGGATTACAAGAACCAGGCTGAGGCCGCTTGAGTCTTGTTTCTAAAAGGAGCTCTTAAGCCCTTGTTGTTTTCCTGGTGCTTCAGATTAGAGCTGAGACATGGGGGGGGTGGGACCCCCCCAGTGATCCTCTGGCTCCCCACTTGCTGTAGGCTCTGCTGTTAGTGCCAAACATGAGATAGAAATGGCTGGGGGGGATCAGCCCTCCCTGGGTACCCCAAACCCATCCCCATCTCCTAATACATCCCTTGGAAAGGTGCTGGGGAGTGGAGCTCACCATGGGTTGGGGTTCAGTGCCTTCCATGCTGCTGTCAGCGGGCCCTGGGGTGCTACAGGGGGGCTTGGGATGCTCACCCTGCCCTATGCTCCTTTCCCTGCAGAGATTATGCACGATGTGATCCGGAAGGTGAAGAAGAAGGGAGAGTGGAAGGTGAGCATCAACCCCTGAGTGGGGGATAGGAGAGGAGGAGGAAGCAGGGGGTAGGTGCAGGCAGGGAGCCCCCAAGGATGGGAAAGGGAGGAGGAAGGAATGAGAAAAAGATGGGAAAGGGATGGGAAAGGGGAGCTTGTGGCTGCCCCCTGTGCCCCAGCTCACAGCCCTCTCTGCAGGTGCTGGTGGTGGACCAGCTCAGCATGCGGATGCTCTCCTCCTGCTGCAAGATGACCGACATCATGACCGAGGGCATAACAAGTGAGTAACCAGCCTCAGCCCAGCAAACCTCACTATGGGAAAGGCAAAACCTCCCTCTTGGGCCTACAGAGACATCTCCAGGTTGACACAAGCCAGTCCATCCATCCCCATCCCACTTGGGACGGAGATGCGCTACCTCCCGTTGCTCATGGACCACTGTCCTGATGCCAGGCTGATGGTTCACGTCCTCCCTCCTTACCTTCTGGGCCTGGAGGAGCCCAAACACCTCATTCCCTGGTGGTATCTCAGTCTGAGGAGCAGACAAGGTGTTATGTCACCCCTCTAAATAGCTCCCTGCAAGACTCAGAAAGAAACAGAACACCTTAGGCTGTGCACCGGGAGGTTTTACCCCAGCCTGGGTACCACCAAAGCATCACCCACCCTGTGTGGATGCAGAGGGATGTGAGAATAACCCAAAGCAACAGCAGGGTGGGAGCACACAGACAAATCCACTGCTCCCCTGTGACAGTACCAGTACCTCCACACAGCCCCATAGGTTGGGACTACTGGGTGGGCAGTGGTGAGGGGTCTGGCAGGGCCGGTGGGATGTCCAACAGCTCCTGTCCTCGCCCATCTCTGCCATGGTCGTTCTTTTCCCCCTCTCCAGTTGTGGAAGACATCAACAAGCGCCGGGAGCCATTGCCCAGCCTGGAGGCTGTGTACCTCATCACCCCCTCTGAGAAGGTGAATACACAGTGTGGGGCTGGGGGAGGCAGTGGGATGCCCGTGCTGTGCCCATAGGGAGCATCTTGGCTCCAGTGAGGCCAGTGGTGCAATGGAGCAGAGGCTTGGAGCATGCCTCATGCCAGGATGGAGGATGCTGGTGCCATCCCCATGCCCAGCCCAGCCGGTCCCTTCTCTCTTGCAGTCCATCCACTCCCTCATCAATGACTTCAAGGATCCCCCCACCTCCAAGTACAGAGCTGCCCATGTCTTCTTCACTGACTGTAAGTACCACGGCGGAGGGAGGGTTCCTGGCACTAAAGGAACGAAGGGATGCAGGGATGCTGAGCTCCTCCTCTCCCTCCCTCACAGCCTGCCCCGACGCCCTCTTCAATGAGCTGGTGAAGTCCCGTGCTGCCAAGGTCATCAAGACCCTGACGGAGATCAACATTGCCTTCCTCCCTTCCGAGTCCCAGGTGAGGCTGGGATGGGGCAGCCAGGGGATGCTCAGGCTCCTTCTCCAGCTCTCAGGGTCTGTGTCACAGCCTCGCTCCCCAGGCTGGTTCCTCAGCCCCTGCTCAGCCCTTCCTCCCTGTCTCCTTTGGTTACTTGTTGGGGCTGATCCACTGCTGGGGATTTAGCAGGGAGCCAGCCTGCCTGGGTGAATGGATGTGATGAGGGGGACCGCGGGGACAGATGGTGCCGGACTTGCTGGTGCCATTAACCCTTCAGTGTTTCTGGGGAGGCAATGGGTGGAAGATGAGCTCTTGGCACGTCCAGTTCTGGGCCCTTCACTGTGAGAGAGACATTGAGGTGCTGGAGTGGGGCCACAGAAGGGCAATGGAGCTGGTGCAGGGCCTGGAGCACTGTGTGATGGGGAGCGGCTGAGGGACCTGGGGGGTTCAGATGGAGAAGAGGAGGCTCAGGGAGGACCTGATGGCTCCCTACAACTGCCTGAGAGGAGGATGGAGCCAGGAGGGGGCTGGGCTCTGCTCCCAAGGAACAAGGGATGGGACAAGAGGAAACGGCCTCAAGTGCACCAGGGCAGGTTTAGATGGAGCTGAGGAACAATTCCTTCCCCAAAGGGTGCTCAGCATTGGAACAGGCTGCCCAGGGCAGGGCTGGAGTCATGGTCCCTGCAGTTGTTCACACACTGTGGAGATGAGGCCTCAGTGCCATGGGTTAGTGGTGGCCTTGGCAGTATTGGGAACGATTGGACTGGAGCTTAAAGGGCTTGTCCAACCCGGTTGGTTCTGTGACTGTGATCTCCACGCGCAGCCAAACTGCGTTCTGGTCTTTACCAGGGGAGCAGTGTGTCTCCAGGTCTCTGCCCCTGCTTGGGCAAATGACTGCTGTGGGACTGCCTCCTCTGCTCACCCTATGTATGAGTAAGGACCATGCCACAGATCTGGGGAAGACCGTGGGGTCCAGAGCTGGCAGCAGAAAGCCCAAAGGATGCTCTGAGCATCACTGAGCTCAGCTGGGGTTGAATCCAGTTCCAAAACCCACCGGGGCTCCTCCCCTGCTCTGACCCCGCTCCCGCTGCTCCTCCAGGTTTACTCCCTGGATTCAGCTGACTCCTTCCAGAGCTTCTACAGCCCACACAAGGCGCAGATGAAGAACCCGATCCTGGAGCGCCTGGCGGAGCAGATTGCCACGCTCTGTGCCACACTGAAGGAGTACCCGGCTGTGCGGTACCGGGGGTAAGGACAGCACCCACTGCACCCTTGCACCTCTTCATCCCCTGTACCCCTGCACCTCTTCATCCCCTGTACCCCCTGCACCCACTGCACCTCTTCATCCCCTGTACCCTCTGTACCCCTGCACCTCTTCATCCCTGTACCCCCTGCACCCACTGCACCTCTTCATCCCCTGTATCCTCTGCACCCACTGCACCTCTTCATCCCCTGTACCCACTGCACCCACTGCACCTCTTCATCCTCTGAACCCCCTGCACCCACTGCACCGCCTGCACCTCTTTATCCCCTGTACCCCCTGCACTCACAGCACCCACAGCATCCCCTGCACCTCTTCACTCCCTGAACCCCCTGCACCCCTTCACCCCCTGGATCTCCTGCACCTCTGCACCTCCTGCACCCCGTATGGTCATGGGTTCACATTCTCATCCCAAGAATGGCAGAGCTGGGGCCACGCTGAGCATGGGACATGGATGTGGCTGAGGGCAGTGTGGGGATGGAGGAGATGGGGATGGACGCAGTGCTTAGTGGAAAAGTGCCCCGAGCTTGAGGATGCTTTGGGAGATGGGTTGGGATCCTAAAATCCAAGTGGTGCACTCCAAGGGGAAAGTGGCAATAGGCAACAAGACTTGCTGAGGTGCCTTCTCTCCCAAGAGCAAAGAGAAACCAGCAGCTCCTCCCCATCCCACACCATGGCCCCGGAGAGCTGACCCCTCCCTCTGCTTCCTGCAGGGATTACAAGGACAACGCCATGCTGGCGCAGCTCATCCAGGACAAGCTGGATGCTTACAAAGCTGATGACCCCACCATGGGCGAGGTGAGCAGGGATGAGGGGAGGATGCTCGGGTGATGCTTCACTCCTAAAGTCCCACTGGAGCTCTCAGTCAGTTACAGACCCCAAGTGTGGACCCCAAAACATCTCTGGTGTTCCCCAACTGCCTGTGTGGCTGGAGGAGCCCCATGTCCCACTGCTGATGGTTCCCATCATTCTGCAGGGTCCAGACAAGGCTCGTTCTCAGCTTCTCATCCTGGACCGTGGCTTTGACCCTGCATCCCCAGTGCTCCATGAACTGACTTTCCAAGCCATGAGCTACGACCTGCTGCCCATTGAGAATGATGTCTACAAGTGAGTGCAGTGCTGCTGGCCCCAGAGTCCCTATAGTCCCTCTCAGGGCATGAGCGGCAGTGAGATGCTCATCCCTCCATCCATAACAAGCCATTGGCTGGGAGAAACCATTCCCACCTGCAGTGTGGCAGGGCATGATGGGCAGCTGTGATGCTAAAGGGGCTTTTCTTGCCTTCAACCCATGGCCTCTTCCCAACATTTAGCAATTGAAGGGGAGATGTGAAACTGAGTTGAAGCAGCTGCACCCGGCTTCTAGCAGAGCAAGAAGAGCCCCCATGCCATAGAATCATAGAAACATGGAATGGTTTTGGTTGGAAGGGACCTTAAAGCCCATCCAGCTCCAACCCCTGCCACAGGCAGGGACACCTTCCACTAGAGCAGCTTGCTCCAAGCCCCTGTGTCCAACCTGGCCTTGAACACTGCCAGGGATGGGGCAGCCACAGCTTCTCTGGGCACCCTGGTCCCCCACCTCCTTCAAACCCAGGCACCAAGGGGACGTCACATCCCTACAGGCCCCACTGTGATGCTCCCTGTCCTCTTCCCAGGTATGAGACCAGTGGCATTGGAGAAGCCCGGATTAAGGAGGTTCTCCTGGATGAAGATGACGACCTGTGGGTCACCCTGCGCCATAAGCACATCGCCGAGGTGTCCCAGTGAGTGTCCCTGCTTGCTGGCGTTGCCACACACCCCTGTTGGTGTCCCTGCTCCCTGACAGCGCTGTCCTCCTCTCCCCAGGGAGGTGACCCGGTCCCTGAAGGAGTTCTCTTCTAGCAAGAGGATGAACACAGGCGATAAGGTGATGACTGCATCCGCCAAGCTGGGGATGGGCACATGGGGGTCTGCTGGGGGACACCTGATGGGGACCTCCACAAAGGGTGCTCAGGTCTCCTGACTGGGGGGAGATGGCTCTGGGGTGCTGGACCCATGTCCTGGGCTTGGAGAAAGGGGGAAACTTGGGGTCAGTTTGCCCCTGGTATGGGGTCTGTGGGGGTGCCTCTATCACCAGGCGGTTCCCTGAGCAGGTGGCAGTGAGGGGGCCTTGGTGAAAATAGGATGTGAAAGTGGCCAGAAGCCAGAAGCGCCATCTCAGCCTCAACCAAGCATACCTGGGGGGCATAGGAGGGTCCTCAGGGGGTTTGTCCCCCCATCACTGCAGTTTGCAGAGTGCCCCTCATATGACAATGCCAGGTCACCCCCTCCCTGCTCCTGGTCCCCCAGGTGAGTGACCGTGGCTCCTTCCCTTGCAGACCACCATGAGAGACCTGTCCCAGATGCTCAAGAAGATGCCGCAGTACCAGAAGGAGCTCAGCAAGGTATGGGGAGGGTGGGATGTCCATGCAGAGAGCCCGTCTATGGAGCAGGCTCTCCCCACAGGGTCCCTGTCCATAGACAGGGGTTTGGGGTGGTGACACAGGGACCCTTTGCTGGTGGTGACCACACCACTCGTGTCTCCCTAGTACTCAACCCACCTTCACCTGGCTGAGGACTGCATGAAGCACTACCAGGGCACAGTGGACAAGCTGTGCCGAGTCGAACAGGTACCACCAGCCCCACATCCCCAGTGGGGACAACTGGAGCTGGCAGCTCCTGCCCCACAGCTCAGCACTGAGCCACGCGTTGAGGGATGATGTGTGTTATCTGCAGGACCTGGCCATGGGCACCGATGCTGAAGGAGAGAAGATCAAGGACCCCATGAGGGCCATTGTCCCCATCCTCCTGGATGGGAATGTCAGCACCTATGACAAGATCCGCATCATCTTGCTCTACATCTTCCTGAAGAATGGTAAGGAGGACACATGGGCAATGGTGGGAAACAGCTCAAGGTTCAGCCAACATAAGCCGGATGGAAAAGCTTCTGTCACCCGTTAGAAGGCTCGTGTTGGAAGGAGAAGCCCCATATCCCCAACCACCACCGGTCCCACTGTCCTGCGGTGGCAATGGAGGGGCTGTGTCCCTCCTGGGGAGGCATTTCTCAGGAGGACACCATCTCCTTATTTCATTTCCAGGTATCACTGAGGAGAACCTGAACAAGCTGATCCAGCACGCTCAGATCCCAGCTGAGGACAGCGAGATCATCACCAACATGGCCCACCTCGGGGTGCCCATCATCACAGATGTGAGTGTCCACTTCCCACTGCCCATGGTCCTCCTTGCACCTCGGGAGGACGATGCATGGCACCCAGCATGCTTTGGGATGTGCCTATGCTATAGGAGACCCCCAGCACCCCTGTGAGGTCCCACACCAGTCTCAGGGTGTCTGTGTTCTCCCTCTGCCCAGTCCACCCTGCGCCGTCGGAGCAAGCCGGAGCGGAAGGAGCGGATCAGCGAGCAGACCTACCAGCTCTCCCGATGGACCCCGGTCATCAAGGACATCATGGAGGTGAGCAGCAAGGACAGGGATGGAGCAGGAACCTCAGCACCACCTGGGGAGGGGCTGCAGAGGACTATGACACCTCTCCATGGAATCAGACTGGTTTGTGTTGGAAGGGACCTTAAAGCTCCTCCAGCTCCAGCCGCTGGCACTGGCAGGGACACCTTCCACTAGAGCAGCTTGCTCCAAGCCCCTATGTCTAACCTGGCCTTGAATACTGCCAGGGATGGGGCAGCCACAGCTTCTCTGGGCACCCCGTTCCATGCCCTGTTTGTTCCTTGTGTGCCACGATGGGCACGGTTGGGTGGCCTTATCCCTGGGATGTCCCAGCCAAGCCAGGGGACAAGCGTGGCACCATCAGGAGCTACCCGTGGACATGGCCAGGGGACCCCAGGCACCAGAACTGCTCTCCAACACTCGCTCAGACACACAGACCCTGGAGCCGCATTTGGGGAGGGGGACATCCATGCAGTCAGTGCCACCTCTGCTCCCAGGCACCAGCAGCAAGCAGAGCTGCAGCTCCAGTAATTCCCACAAGCCCATAAAAGCCCACTGGAAGCCCTTTGGGGGTGGCTTCTTGCCTAGGGAACCCCTGAGGTTCATCTGCAGGACCAGAGGGGACTGCAGAAGGCAACAGCATCTCACCAGCTCCATGATGTCTGCCACTGAGGAAAGCAGGAGCAGGGCCCTTGCTCTGGGGGATCATACCCTGTGCTGCTGCCTGTGCTGCCCCACCACATCACACCGTCCTTCTCACCCTAAGTGCACTCTGACAGGAATGCAGGCAAATTGTTCCATTAATTCAGTCAATGCAAATATATGCAAATGAATCTTGACCTAAATGGGCCAGTCCTATCCAGTGCAGCCCTATGGAGGTCCTCTTGGGGTTTTGCCTGCCCCTTGCTGATTCTATCTGTCTGCCCACAGGATGCCATCGATGACAAGCTGGACACCAAGCACTACCCCTACATATCCACCCGCTCCTCTGCCTCCTTCAGCACCACTGCTGTCAGGTGAGTACCAAACACCTGGCTCCCATAGACACCTGCATCACTGACAGCATCCAACCCTCATCTGTACATCTGCGAGCTGCTCTGCAGTCATTCAGGCATCCCGTGCTTCAGTTTCCCTCTGCAGCAGCACTCATGGCTGGACTTGCACTGACAGTAGCTTGGGAGATATTCATAGAACCAGACTGATCTGTGTTGAAGTTACCTCAAAGCTCATCCAGCTCCAACCCCTGCCACGAGCAGGGACACCTTCCACTAGAGCAGCTTGCTCCAAGCCCCTGTGTCCAACCTGGCCTTGAACACT